>VDFB02128042.1:0-25488 GCA_007258455.2 Sequoia sempervirens
ATGTGAAAGTGCATGTGAATTTTCAGCTTCCCACGATGAGTTTTATCAGGGTTTCAAAAATCGAAGCTGGAGGGTTTTGTCATTGTTTAACTGTTTGCAAACGTTCAGTTCTGCAAAGTTGCCTCCTGTTTGAACTTGGATTTTGCAACCAGTTGATCATCATTCCAAAATGATTGTTTTTCTATATTATCCATACCAAAATGAGCTCACGTGTCAGTTTTCAAGGCCTTATGAGTTGATTTTCTATTTTTAGCAAATCAAAACCAAATGGAATTTCTTCAGTTTTTCACTAAAACCTTTCTAAGAGGCCAAATTTGAGTGTCAGTAAATTTTGATGGGTGATGTTTCAAGATAATCCCTTCTGTACATGTGTTCTCTATACCAAAGTGATCTACTATGTCTAGTGGCAGCTCGCCAGGAGTTGATTTGGTATTTTTCCAAATTGGTGATTTCATCAGTTTCAATTGATTCAGAACAATTGTTTATTGTAGAAAGTTTGAGTAAGCAACTTTGAAAGAAAATAAAATTTTCCTCATGATTGATTTATCTGATATATCTTTTGCATTACATTCTCTGGTCTGATGTCTACAATCCTGCAAGTTTTTATAGCTTCACGAGGTCGTTTGATCAGTTTCCTAGGTGGATTCTAGAGCCAACTTGGCCAATTTTCACCATTTATCAAATGTGCCCAAAGAAGAGTTTTGATGCAAACCCAGTTCATGTTTTCATTCCAAATGCATCCAGAGGTCGTGACAAATGAATTTGAGCATGAAATCTATCTAAAAACATTTTTCTTTTTTAGTCAGACCCACATGTGGCCCAACATGCTTTGCATTATTATGAGGTTGTGAATGTTGAGTATGGTCAGAAGGAGTATGGGAATCCATCAATGGTAGTTTTAAATAACTTCTAGTTGGTGATGCATCATGCAAGGAAAACTTTTAAGGATAATACCCAAGCATCTGAATATAATAATTGCATGATATTGATGAGGCAAATCACTCCATACAAGCTAATATGTTTGGGTCTCATCTTCATGTGATACATTTTCGTGCCTCACAGCTATGACTCAAATGCAAAATGGGATCTAATTTGATATAAGTTTGATATGGAATTATGTTCTCATGAGAATAAAATGGAGTTTAGAAGTGAGGGGAATATATTTGGGATATATAAAAGCTAATAAATTGCTTTATGTATGTTTGGAAATATGGAATGTGAGGCTGATAAATAATTTAAACCTATTATGAATTCACCCTCAATAAACAAGTCAATGTGATCACAATGTATCACATTCATCATTCTATGTTCGTAGATTTTGATAAAGATAATGTAGCATGTTCATTCTTTGTAACGTGTCTCAAGATGACCAATGATAAGAGAGGTGACTAGAGCAATTAAGCAATACATCTAATGCCCTGTACACTTTGCCTATTATCAAACTTATGATAGTTATTGAATCAATGCAAAGATGGGCAACTAAATCAGTCAATGGGGATCTACTATGTTGCAAAATAATGTGTAATTTAAAGCAAATGACTGGCCCAAATAGTTTCAAGTGAAGAGAGTTGCCACACACCAAAACAAAGGGCACGCCATAGTGCCAACAAAGAAAATAGAAATATTGAAAAGCCTTGAACATTTTCAGACTAGTGTTTGCAAGAAGAAAACCATCACAAATGAAGAGGTCCACACATTCAACCATCGCACTAGTGGGAAAGCATGGCATTTACAACATATGCTCACCCATCAAAGGCACAGAGGACAGAGGCCACACTGAGAGATGAGGGTACGCACTTGAATGGGAAAGAAAGTGGTTTGTGAATGTGGTCTCATGGTGCGCTATTGAAGCTAAGTGTGCATGGAATGGAATCTAATCAGAAGTACTTAGAAAGTTTTCAAGCAAATGAGATAGTGGAGGATGCCACTAATGTAGTAGAAAACATAAAATAGATATGTTGCAAAGTCTTCATAGACTTTCAAGAAAACCCAAATGTATGCGATCTTAAGGAATCTAACTAGTAGAGGCACATAAGTAAAGCTGCAACGCTAAGAAAATATTGATGAATGTTGGAAGACTCACAAAAGACAATGTTTTTGTTGAAAAGACCATTGAAATTTTCAGGAAGATGTAAGAGAAAATGAATGGAAAAAACCTGCACCAACACAAAGAGAGGAAACACCCATGTTTTGAGGGCTTAACTGAGAATGTATCAAGCTTTGTGTGCTTTAAGAACCAAACCACAAGTAGAGAATGTAAATTCATCAAAAGCATAAGGGATGGCCCATGACCTGTTGGGCATAAAATCCAAACAAATGTCTTCACAACGATTGCAAAATGCATCAATAAGTATATTTGTTAAAAGGGCATTCTGAAGGTTTCAAAATGAATGCATGTGTAGAAGGGTAGTCTCGAGCCAAATAGAGGGGTATTTGTAGTTTATGAAGGTGTTGAACGTGTAAAGCAATGGTGGCCATGTTTGAGAGAAAGTTCCAAGGCATCGATGGATTGAGAGAGTGTGTAGGGATTAAAATGCATACTGCAAATACAGCTGCAGAAACGCACCACACAAAGTTAGATTGAAAATGCTTTGAAAACAAATGAAGGAGCCGCCACAGTCATGGAAAATTTTTAGATGAATGTTGTGAATAATGAAATTAGTGAAAAATTGAAATCAAACAAAGATACAAGAAGGAGATTGACGATAGAGATTGCATGTTAAAACATAGCTTCATGATAACCATTTCCCACTATCGCGATCTCAAGATGCACACCATTTAATCATCACGAAATCGTGGGCTAGTGACACGTGGCTTGTGGTGGGCCTAGAGGAAAGTGATAGTGTGGGTTAAAAATGCTAAAGCTTGCATTTATTTTATAAGTGCCCATTCATTTCCTTCAAATAATCACACAAGTGGAATTCCTAAAGGGCCCTATGTTTTAGAAAGTAAGTGAATGGTGGGCCAGGAAAGTAAATCCATGGGTAGTAATTTTAAGGTGGCCCAATAAAATATAAGAGTGATTTTATTTCAAATGGAATAAAACCTTTCAAGTTAAAATGTTGCCCATGAATAAGACACATTAAAATATGCAGGCTGTAAGCGAGTTAAGGGGATTGGTGGGCCCAACTACATGATATTTTAAATATATTTAATTCACTTTACTTTGAAGAGTGAAGTAAATTTAAAATTTACAAAGATTGAATATTAAAGATTTCCTTTAAAATAGAAGCATGGGAAAGTTCCTTTGAAGGCTCAATATGAAATATTTTAAAAGGGCCTTCGCTTGGAAAAGATGCACATGAAAGTGTAGGAAGAAATATGAATTAAATATTCACTTCCTAAAGGTCTTTATGGTAAAACATATTAATATTATTTGTTGGAGGTGAAATAATGTAAAGTGCAATAACACAAAATAAAAGTCATAGTAGAAATAAAAGGATTTTCACGAGAACATGCATGAGGTATTTTCACACCACAAGTAGAATGGAGTGAATTTCATCACATGGGCATTTTTTCTATTGCTTGGTAACTAACATCAAAGGAAGATTGCAGGAAAAATTTTGTTGCAGAAAGAGGAGAGAGGATTTTCTTGTGTTGATCAACAATGAAGAGGATTCTAGATGGCATTTCCTGATCAGTTTTAGGGCTTCTTTTGAATCTTCTCTTCTCATTATTCTGGTTGGTAGATTAAGTTCTAGGTTCTGGGGTTTTGTATGAGGCTAGGGGTAGATAGAGAAATTTCAAGTTCTGAGTCATTTCTTGAGTTTGTAAGCTGTAATTTCTGATTTTATGAGCAAATACAACCAGTTTGTGCAAATAAATCATGAAATTGTGTGAAAATTCATGAATATCTTCAAATTGTCTCCATACTTGTACAGTTTAATCATATGAGTTCAATAATACAAAGTATCTTTGAGTTTGTCATCTCAAATTTCATGAGATTGTGTTATTTGTTTGTGGGTCTATTTCAAATAAATGGTTAAATACTTTAAACAGATAACAGTGATTTCAAGTGTGCAGGCTGGATGTGGTAAGGAGAGTTTTATTGATAACAGGAGTGGGATTGTTGGTCTAAGACACTAACAGTTGATGCAAGGCATTAACAATTTAAATGCACTAGTTGAATGTTGTTTGCTGATGAATTCTTTTTATGTGTTTGACTCCATGGCCCATAATTAGGCATTGGTTTATCTTGCAGATTAGTGCATCTCATAATTTTTTTATAAATTCAAAATCATTTTAAATACCTATGTGTTATGGTGTTTTAGTTATCTCATGCTCCAAATAGTTGATATTATTGATGAACAACCAATTCTATTAAGTATTACCCTATTATGTTGAGCTGTTAAATGAGATTATTTGTTGTTGTTAATGTTGTTTATGATAATGGTGTAAAGATTGTAAAAGAATTAAGGGATCACTCTCCCGGGTCTTGTAGAGCCCAAAGTGTAGGAGGCTTTTTAAAGTCCTCATCAGTTGGTCCAGGTCCTTCGAGTTGCCCTTGATTGGAATTGGCAACTCCATAGGTAGATTAGAAGACAAACTAGGTTATAGTAAAAAATCAAACCAACAGGATAAAATTCTAATTCTTTCGAATTTAGATTTGTAACTCTGATATGTAGTGCTTCCACTTGGTTATATAGTTTTTTATTGTATATTTTTTCTTTAATCAAGTTTCAAAGTCAAACCAATTATGATTCAAACATAGCGCGACCGTATAATGTGTAACTTTTTTTGTATGTATCGAAATTATTATTTTTTGGTTGCATCAAGGACTTCAATATCTGGTGCACTCATGTTTTTCAAATTTTATTTTTGATAATCTACTTTTTTTCCACATGCAAAATAGAGAGCTTGATTTTCGGTGAAAAACCTATGTTTAATAAAACTAAAAAAACAAATACATAATAAAACCAAAACATATTAAAATTATAGTCGTAAGATAGCTTGTTCTGAGGACTACCTGATTCCAGTTGGGTTTGTGAAGTCTTCTCCATTTTCATTCTCAACCCGAGCTTCAAAGTGTAAAAATCTATACTTTCAAAGTGCCTGAGGGGGAGAATGAGGGAAAAGGGGGGTTCGCTTGAATTAAGGTTCGCCAGGTTCAAGCGAACTGCCTTTCCTTTTGCATTTTTTTATTTTTATGGGTGGGAAATGTGGGCCCAATATTTAATGGGTTTGCTTGAACCTACAAGTTCATTTGAATGGCCCTAAAACTATTTTATTTGTATGGGGTCATTTTTTTCTTGTTTTCCTTCTTCCATCAAATTGTAAACCACTATTGTGGCTTCACCCTTAGAGGGAATTTACTTTTTCTTGCAAAACCCTATTTTTGAAGAAGTGCAAAATGTTTACTCCATAAGTTATAGATGCGCTTGAGAGGCCAAGACCTAAGTTGAAGAAGCACCCATACAAATCAATGGAAATTGATCCTAAAGGTGCATTTTTTAGGGTTCCTATTGGTGTACTACACATAGAGGATGTGCGGATCTACATTCATTCAAAGTTGGATGAATATGATCACTCAAAGATGGTGGAGTTGAAGGAAAAAGTGTTAATTGGTGATGATTTCAAGCTAAAACCAGAGTAATCCAATTTAATGGAGAATAAGTGGGATCATGAACAAATTTTCTAATTTCTTCTATGATAATCACTAGGTAAAGTATGTTCTTAGTTGAATTCATGATAAATTCATGTAGTTGGATATGTGACACATGATAAATAAAGAGATAATTAGGGTTGTTACCGACTTGTGCTCCACATGTATTTTTTTGGCATTGAAGGCTGTAAAGAATGAAGTTGTAATGAAGCTTATCGAAGGAAATTTTGACAAGAGTGCCCTACCTGTGAATGACATTGAAGATCTAGTTGTCAAATATGCTTATATGATGATTGGTCACAAGACATTTTTCACAAATAGAGAGAATTTTATCTCTGCCACCACAATACACACGACCCATTAGACGGTGAAATAAAGTGTAGATTTTGATCTTTGTGAGATCTTGAGATTACAATTTTTAGAGAATTTGCAGAAGGAAGAGGAGTCAAAATACCCTGTTAGGTACGGTACTCTTATCATTTTCTTGATGTTTTACTTTCTCAATGAGTTACTTGGAGCAAAGAATGTTGTATGGCTAAATAATGTTCCCATAACTACTCAAATTAGAGATCACTTGAGAAGATTCCCTATTAAAGATTCTAGTGATTCAATGTTGTGGGGATTCATTAAACCTTTTCAATCTTAGATGCAAGAGAGAGAAAGGATTCCTTGTAAAATTGTGGATATTGTACAAGAATGAATTGGCATTTATGGTTAGAAAAGATTATTTCTATATGGAAGTAGTTGAACCCATATCTATTTGGGTTACAAAGTTGCCTTATGAGGTAGATGATTCTGAATGCATTGGTCTTGCAAAGATTGTGTTGAGAAAACCTAGGGATACAATAGTTGAAAGGTATGGTACTTATAAAGAGAAATATAGTAAAGAGAACTTGGAAAAGGACATAAGAAGAAAAAGTTAAAAAGATAAAAGCTGATTTGGAGAGAGAGTTTGGTACCCCTGAAGACCTTGTAGAGATATATAAAGGTACATCTAATCCTTTGCATACTACTCCAGAAAAGTCAAGAAGGTTAGGTAGGACCTAAGTTTCCACACCACCCACTATTACAAAGTCTATAGGTGGTTCTAAAAAGAAAGATAAATCCAATGTTCACCTCTGTGCAACACAAGTCTCCTAAGAGAAGGAGGAAAAAATCCACAAGAGAAAAGAATATTAGTTGTGAAGAAGACAAAGAAGAGGAAGAGGAAGAACATTAGTTTGTCTAGGAAAGAAAGTCAAAGGTCTCTCAGGAAGAGACTGGTACAAAAAGGGGAAAAGAGAAAGAGAATTCTCCTCTGGTTCATGAACATAGTCCTATGAAGTTTGATGCATTATTTAATGCTATTGTAGAGCATGGTGCACTAAAGGAAATAACACTACTGTATGAAGAATTGACTCATGTTGACAAAGCTACAATTGAAAAATTAATAGATATGTATTTGATAACCTTTGATGTGAATGTAGATGATCTTCATGACCAACTCCCAGTGAGTCTTGTAGATTCACTTAGTGCCAACAAATAAGAAGATATGGTGGAAGAAGAAAAGATAAGAAAATATTCCCTATAGAAAACTCTAGAGTAACCCTTACTGATGAAGAAAGAATAATATTTTCTAAATTGCAAGAAAAATAATTTAGGACCAAAAACAAGGTAGATACCCTAATGGAGAAGGACTTTGAAGAATTCAAGAGGATGGAGAGGAAAACAGGGGAGATAATAGCTAATATTCTTGCATAAATGAAGAAAGTTGTGCTTGTAGATAAGGAAACCACTCCTCCATAGACTAAAGAATACACCTCTCCTAAAAACCAATGAGTCTATCATATAGCTACATGAGCATATGCAAGAGGATATGTTGACAGAAAACACTCCTTCAGATGTGGAGATAACTAATGAGGAAACAAAAGAAGTTGAGCAAGATACCTCAAAGAAGATTGAAGCTCAAAAAGAAGAAACTTTACCTCCAAATGTTGAGAAGATTGTAGAAGAGTGCTCTGGAAATGGAGAGAAAGAGAAGAGTGATATTCAAGTAGAATAAAGTGCTAAAATAGGTGGTGAATCCTTCGGACCCTCTGGAGATTCAATCAAAGATCTTTTAGAGATGCAGTTATAGTTTCAACCAGTGGTTTCTACATAGTTGCTACAGATTGCTATGCAACAAGGTCAAGTGGACTTGGATAAGAATTCCCCTCTATGTAAATTATAGCTCGGTGAGGTATTTCATGCCTCCACAAGAAAGGAGATTCTTCAAACTCACCGAAAGAGCACTAACTTGGTGGATGAAGCTGTGAAGGTATTGCAAGGACTTCTCAAAATTTCTATTGAAAATTCTTTATCTAGTGTGCAACAATTGAAATTATTGTTAGATTCCTTTAAGGAGTATTATGCTAGTTGAAAGAGAAGATAGAGAGGGAAATGGAAAATAAAGTCAATGATAGAAGGATAGTTGATGTTTCTCATAAATGTGCTACTAAACATGTCCAGTTGCAAGGAAACTTGGAGGATGTTAAGAAGTGTTTGGAGGAATCTAAACAATTATTTCAATTCTATTTGAAGTGTCATGTTTATGCAAGGAGCATTATGGATTAGATGAAATCAATTGAGTCTCAAATTGCTTAGGCCTCAGGTATTTATGATTCGGTATGTGATAAAAATGGAGCTACAAGAGTAGTCATTGAAAATATACATAGTCAATTATTTCTATTGTAGGAACAAAAAGATAAAATCATAAAGAAATACAATAAGCTCCATGATATGGTAAGTCTTAGACACATACACCATCTATTAAAGTTTAAGTTGATGTTTAGAAGATTTTGCAAAAGAATTCAATGCCTAGTTCTTCAAAAGAAGGAGAATACGTCCATGTTCAGTTTGAAAGTCAGTGCCATATGCTTTCCTTTTCCAAGAAGGATTGGAAGATTGCAAAGAAGGTTTGGGAGGCACACCTTGAAAAATTGAAGGTGTATTATAAAGCGTATTTTACCCTCATCTAGTTAAGGTGTACATTTTGTCTTTGTATATGCAATTTTTTGATTTCAATGTACATATGCGGAGTTAGTAGATGGTTTTGTGGTATAGTTTTTCCTTTTTGGTGATGGAAAATATAGAAAGGGGGAATGAAGCAGCTAGGGGTAGCTACTCTCATGTAAATATATCAGTAAGGTGGAGTAAAGAAGAGAAGTATCATTTTTGTACCCTTTGCCCTTGATGTCAAAGGGGGAGTGTTTTGGAGAAGTGTGTTACCATCAATGAGAAAGGGGGATATTGTTGGCAACATGAGCATGATAGTATAGGTGTTTTCATTGATGGAAACCCATTGTAGAAGTGATGGTACATTTGCATGTACATAGTCTAGAGAATTCCAAAGAAGACCAAATGTTTTGGTGAAAATTGCCTAAGTCCCAGACTGGAATAGTAAGTAATAGAGGAACAACTTTGTGGTCTGTATTTCTCTACTTTACAGAATCTTGTCATATGGTTTTGAGCTAATTTAATGGTATGTATTGAAGGCATCTATATCTGAATTTTTAGGGTTGCATGTCATACATAGCTTAAGATATCGATCACAAAGTATAAAGCTTAGTAGAAGCAAAGTGCATATTAAAATGTTCTACATTCCACCGCAAATAATTATTATGATTTGTAGTTTTGAGAAAGTGTTTGAGGATGTCAAAAGTGTATGCAATCCAAGTTGCAAGTGAGTTGGTGGTCCATGTGTCAATTTGTGGATGAACAATTGGTTCATTCAGTTGTTGCTTCACTAGTTTTATTATGCATTGCCGACCTAAGGGTTTTGGGGTCATGCATAGTTGAATTATGAAAGGAGAAAAATCATGGAATAATTATAGGTCATTTTGACCTATTTTTGTGAATACCGCATTTTGGTTTCTTCCCAAAGGTACGTGGGTTGGATTTTTGAGTTGATAGATTATGGTGTTACATGTTTCATCTAATTAGGCTAACCTAATCGATGATATGTTTGTTTGTGGATGATGTATGCATATATAGAAGGTTGATTTAGTGTGTGAAGGTGTGGTGTAGAGATTGTGTGTGAGATGCTGTGCATAGTGAAGTGCAAAAGGTGATATTGGTGAAGTATGAAGTGTCTAAAGTCAATTTTCTAAGCTTAATTGGAACTCTATCCTCAACATGTTGCAAATGGATTGTTAGCAGTTCAAAATTTGGTAGTGAGCAATTCTTATATTCTCTTTTCTATTATGGACAATGAGTCCTTTGGGTAGGGATACCTTGGCAGTGAGCCTTTCTTTCTCAATAGTGAGTCCTCCAATCTTTAATCCAATGTAATCAGTTATAATATAGTGTGAGCTAATCCTCACTATAGTTTTCCCTTCCTAAGATTTTCCATGTAAATTTGATGTTCTTGTGTTGAATTTGATCTCTAACTCCTGCTTTGCTTGGTTCTATATCAGTTAATATCTAAACACTTTTTTATCCGTAATTTTAGATTCATTTTCTAATCTATTTAATTTAGATTTTAAAGTTCTTATCTCCAAACTGTCTGCAGAGATATTATAAAAAAAACCCAATATCTTATTATATTAAGAGCTGTTAAAAGAAATAAGATTTCCCTTCATAGAGGCTTGAAGTTTCTATTGGTTTACAAATTCTAATTCTGAGTCCCGCCCACAACGTTTGAAAATGGTTTTTTTTTAATAAAACTTAATAGGAATTTATTAAAGAGAATACACTTTTTTCCATATTCTGGTTGCAAAACTAAGCTTACAGAACTCTACATAAAGATTTAACTTTTGTGATATTTATTATAAAAAAAATTATTATCATGATCGTTCGTTGTGCATGCCTTGTGGGACTGGTGTTTAACTGGCATTTACACTTGGGATTGCATGCCTGCATGCTATTCCACAGAATCAGATTCTTGACGAGAGATTTACGATAAGGAGTTTAGACTGCGTACATTATTCCGTCTGGTTTCCCGTGTAAAGGTGCAGAGCATTCCAGCGTTCTTCCACAAGTCATTGGAACGAATTAGGTGCTTGGAATTCTATAAAGTGTGGCGTGCTTTTAGTTGCATTACCAGGCAATTAAGAAATCCAAATTTCAAACGTGTAGGGAGCGGATTCCTTCCATGAGCTCGTATAGTTTGGTGTGCATGCTCACTAGCATGCACAAAGTTATTTATAATGTACTTTTAAAGGTTGTAAACTCTTTAAAGATTGGAATTCTTTAAAATATTCTTGAAAAATCTTTAAAGATGGGAATTCTTTAAAATATTCTTCCTATTTAACAAATGTAAGGTATTAATTGCATACTATAAATTTGCAGTGGAAGGTGTAGATTTAGCATCTCTGTGTCAACCACAGTCATTGCAACCTCATTATTCACTTCAACAAGCCACCTCACTATAATAGCATCTCTATGTCAACCATAATCATTGCAAGGCCATGTTTCACTTCAAAAGCCATGTCACTATAATAATATTCTCATGTTCTTGAGAGTAATGGCGCACACTGCAATTTTAGAGTTCAACTTCAATGGTTTTGTTATTATCATCTAAAGTTGAAATCAAATGCATTTTTTTTTATTTGGCCTATTATTCTACACCAAAATGGTTGTACTCTTTACTTCTATTAATTTTGCTTCCAAGTCAATATATTTTTTATTTGCTCTTAGACTCTCTATCTAGGACATTTTCATGTAGTTTGATCATTCATTTGGTAACACTTTTTATGCAATTATTTAAAGGGACTGATATTTATGCTAACATTTAGATCTAGCATTAACACTATTTTATTTTGTAGACAATTTTTTAATTTTTACTCATTTTTATTATTGTGAGGTGAAAATTATCTCCCACTAGCTCTAACTTATAACATGGTCAGCAAGCTACCCAAAAGGATTATTGAACTCATTAGTTTGGTCTCTATATTGACTCATAAGGTTAATTATTGCATCACAACTATAAGGTTTTTTGCTCCAAAGGCTCCTCATTCAATAGTGAGATGTGAGGCCAAGATCTATGATAGATCTCAAGACCTCGAGGTCCTATATAGTTGGACTCATGACATGGATACTTGGTTCAAATGCAACCAAGTCCCTAATGTTGACCCATTTGCAAAATTGAACCTCTATATTGTTGCTAAGGTCTTAACCACTAAATGTCAAGATGCTCAAAGTAATATCAAGACATGAGATCAACGCATCTCAATCTTATTAGAGATATTCAATCCTTCCAACTATGAAAATGATCTATATATCAATTTTTTTTCATTTGTGACAAGGAAGTTACATGTTTGTGTAGGAATTCATCTACTAGTTCAATTGGATAATGATGTTACCATAATGTCTGAGCCTTCATTTTCCCTTAGTAGTTCTAGATAATCTATCTCTTAGTCAACACCATTTTTGAAAGAGAAAACATACCTCTTCTTTCTTTACTTCTAATCCTTTCTTTCCTTTTGATCACAAAAAATGGCAAATCACATAGTTATTGTAAGGAAGGGGGTCATGATAAATCTAAATGTTTTAGGTTAAATAGAAGATATTGGCTTTAAGTCTCTTGATAAGGAAATGTTGGTCAAGTTTCCATTGAAACTTATGGTGTTGAAACAACTTGTGAATTGAGTTGAAATGTTGACTAAATCATCTCATCTTTATGAAATTCCATTTTGATGGGTCCTAATAGTTTTGTGTTACTCATATCTATCTAATAGATGATTTTTCAATGGATTGAATAATTGGAAATGATTCATAGAAAATCATGATTGTAAGGTCCACTATGATTATGATTGATTGTTATGTGGGATCATATTGAGACCTCATAATTTTTACAATGTTTCTAAGTCAAGATTATTATATATCTTCTCTATCTTGGCTTTGTGGACCCACCATTCCATTCACATTTTCCACTATGTACAATTGTGATGGATAATTTATGAACTGATTAACAAAGGGAGATTGGTGATACATAGCATGAGGATTACTTATGAATTATTGCATGAGTGACATTACTATCCCAAATTAGAACAAAGAATATAGCATCATTATAAAAGGAGAAAAGGGAGGGAGACTTGTCATTGAAGTAAGCATTTTCCATGCATTGGTTAATGATTGCTACAAGGAAGTGAAAAACCTCAAAAGATAGGAAATAGAAGGGATAAAGGAGGGATCAAATGATTAAAAACTAGCCATAGTTTAAGCCATGGGTAAGGTATAATTATATGGATAATGGGGGAGGTTTCACACTCGAGATCACTATGGTTGGGTCAAGAAGAAAATAAATGACACCTTGAGTATCAAGATATGTGGACAAAATAGTGGAAAGACTACTTGAAATCTCAAAAGTGGATGAAGGGTTGGTAGAAGATAGATATGCTTGTTTTCCATTGGCAATCTAGCCCAAGTGAGGTAATATATTTTGAAGAAATTTGTAGTAAAGTGTTAGGAAGAATGAGACTAGTCTTGAGCATGTTGGGAGTAAGAACTAGGGAAAGGATAAAAAAATCCATAACAATAGAAATGGTTTGAAAAGGTTCAATATATGGAGTCATAACGAGGGGAATACACTCATGAGACAATATAGAAGAAGGATTGGGAGTGGGAAGAAGTATATAAATACTTACCTAAGAAATCATGAATGATGTGAGTTGTTTAACACTGCCTAGTACTTGAGGGACAATTGATCAAAGTTGAACATGTCTAAATTAACACCTATAGTTAATTTGTTCTCCTTATCTACCCCATGGGACTATGTTGAGTTTATATTGAAGCTTGAGCATGTGAAAATGCCTATCCTTCCATGTGTTCAATTTTCTATGAAGATGTTGAAACTTACTATATTATTTTATGTTGATGTATGGCATATACATAAACTATCTTTTGAATCTCTCCATTTCTATTTGGGTAGTTTAGTAAGTTATCTAATGTATTTGAAATATCTCCACTGTGATAATTTAAGATTTAATATAGGTTTATGGGTAGTAGGGGTAGTTTGGCAACATGAGCATGATGGTATATGGTGTTGTCATTGATGGTGACCCATTGTAGAAGTTATGGTGCATCTGTATGTACATAGTCTAGAGAAGTCTGAAGAAGACTAGGTGTTTTGGTGAAAATCCCCTAAGTCCCAAATTGGAATAATAAGTAAAAGAGCAACAACTTTGAGGTCTATATTGCTCCTCTTTGTAGAATTTTGTCATGTGGTGTTGAGGTAATAATGGTATGTATTGAAGGTATCTATATTCAATTTTTTAGGGTTGCATGTCTTTTGTAACATAAGATATCAATAACAGTGTATTGAGCTTAGTAGAAGCAAAGTTAGAAGTGTAGAGTGCATATTGGAATGCTCCACATTCTATTGCAAATAATTATTATATTGTGCAATTTTGAGGAAGTGTTTGAGGATGTTAGAAGTTTATGCACTCCAAGTGGCAACTGATTTGGTAGTCCATGTGTCGAGTTGTGGATGAACAATTGGTTGATCAGTTGTTGCTTCACCAATTTTGTTGTGTGGTTTCAACGTAATAGTTTTGGAGTCATGTAGAGTTGAATTATGAAATGAGCATAATTATGAGAGTAATTATAGGTCATGCCAACCTATTTTGGTGAATAACACATTTTGGTTTCTTCTACAAGGTATGTGAGTTGGAGTTTTGAGCCGCTAGGATATGGTGTTACACATTTCATCTAATTATGCTGACCTAATTGATGATATGTTTTTTTGCAGAAGATGTATGTACACATATAGAAGGTTGATTTAGTGCGTGAATGTGTGGTGTAGAGATTGTGTGTGAGATGCAATGTAGAGTGAAGTGCAGAAGGTGATAATGATGAAGTATGAAATGTGTAAAGTCAATTTTCATAGCTTAATTGGAACTGTATCTTAAGCATGTTACAGATGCATTTTTAGTAGTTCAAAATATGGTAGTGATCCATTCTTCTATTCCATTTTCTATTCTATATAGTGAGTCCTTTAGGCAGTGAGACTTTCTTTTTGGACAATGAGTCCTCCAATCTATAATCTATTGTAACTAATTATAATATATTATGGGGTATGTGCAGGATCATCATGGAAAAAATAGGCCCTTAAGTGGCAAAAAATTCAGAAAAATCAAAGTTAGGAAACTTGACATAAAAATTTGAATAAGTTATCTATATTATTTCAAAAATATGTAAAAATATAATTTGCAGTAAATTGAATGTAGTTTCTAAACTACTAGGTTTGTTTAAAAAAAAAAAAATCTATTTGGTGAAAATTTGAAATTTCAATGCGATTGGTACTTAAATTTAGGAGAAAAATAAAAGTAGATTCAATGCTGATAGAGCCACACAACCCGCACAATAAAATGATAGCTCTGTTTTAATATTTTAAGATATAGAGTAGAGGGACTCATGCACCAATTAATGATATATGTTTTTAATTTTAATACAGAAGTGGTAATCAATTGTGTGTTTTTTGTGCAATTTTTTTTTAAAAATATAAAAGCTACATTATCATCGACCACTCAACTTGGTCAAAAATTTCATAAAATTCAAATTTTTTTTTTTTAATCATGGCTTCCTTTGAAATAGAGATGTGATGTGACTTTGAATTTCAAAAATGTGATTTGAAAGTTATAGATTTTTTTTCCATCCAAAATTTTATCAATCCCAGACTTTGTGTGCATTCAATAAATGAATATCAATTAAACATTAAATTAGAAAGTAAAAGAACATCATTGCTCAGGTATTTGAAATCTTCAGCTAAATGCCACTTTTTCATTTAAATCCAATTTTGGGTAAAAAAAATGAGTCGTTAATACATACCGCTCATATTCTGGAAACTTTTGGCCCATCGTCCTTGCTTTTATACCGCCATGAGATAATCCTACTGGACATGTAAATCTATCATTTGTCTTTTTTGTTGTGGTGCATGCTTTAATTTTTCTTTTCCATTTCTACAAGTTTGATGTGATGCTTTAAATACATGTTTAAGTTGATAAAGCTAATGAATTTCAATGAATATTGATTCAACCCCCTCTTAGTATTTTGGGTGTTCAACAATTGGTATTAGAGCTTGGTTCCTTCAGTTGGATTAATTGCTAGGTTGATCTTGGAGGTTGAGCACATGGAAACTAGGAGGTATCCTATCCCTTCAAAATAAATTAATATGGAAGGGTTTACTAAAGAAGGCTGCAAAGTTGGCATGGAAGGAGAACTTAGATTTGCTCTTGATGATCTAGATAAAGTAGAATGTGAGAATAGAGATCTAAAAGAAATTATTAAGGAAGTAGATGAGTGCATCAAGAAGTTAAGGGATCAAATCAAGAAAGTTAAATAAAGACTCAAGGAAACAAATGAGCAGCTCAAAAAATCAAATGAGACAATCACCAGTTTGAAAGTGTAGGTTGAATAAGGAAAAAGAGTTGAAGACTGCTTGAATACCAAATTGAAAGAAAATTTTGCAAAATATTCTAGACTTGAAGAAGAAATTGTGAATTTGAGGAAATATATGGAGAAATAAAATAGTTAAGAGGACAAATTCAAGAAGAGCTCCACCTTTTTTGATGGTATGCTTGCTAGTTACAAGGCTTATAAGGATAAAGAAGGATTAGGGTTTGAAAAAGGAGAAAGTTCAAAAAAAAATTAGACTCCAAAAAATGTCAAAAAAGAAGAATAATGAGAAAAGGAGGACTGGAAATAAGAAGAGCAATGTCAAACATGTCCAAAATCAGAAGAAAGATGTCAAAAGACCTGCTATCAGAGAACTAGTTGCACAAAGGTATTGATATTTTAATGTTTATTGTTACTAGAGTGCAATAAATTTGGACATAGAGCTATAGAGTGTAGAAGAAGAATGAATCAAAACTTTCAATAATTTTCTGATCAATTCCATACATGCAGTAGATTTGGTCACAAGGCTAGTGAATGTAGAAGTCGGGTGATGAATGGTTACAATAATGGTATGATGTTTCAATCATTCAATGGTTACTATTTTACTTGCAATGGGTTCAAGGGTATAAGGATTATAAATGCAAATCTAAAATGGAAATGTGTAAGTCTTCTATGCAACAAGGTGTCATATGCTATAATTGTAATAAACTAGGACACCTAGCTAAGTTTTATAGAGGAAAGAATGTGAAGCCTGAGCTGCTTCACTGAAGAAGATTGATTTGATAAAGAAGGTTGATCTAGTTGAGGTAAAGGAGATGAAAAAGATATGGAAGAAAAAAAGAGAATGAGGTGAAGAATGAATCTGTGCCAAATATTGGTGCAAATATTTCCTCAGAAAACTAGATAGAGAGAATTGGGATTTTTAGTAGAAAGCTTTCTAGCCCCCTTGCCAAAGGTGAGATGTTGATGTCTTAATCATACTAGTACATGTATAGATTGATATGCTTAATCTGTTGGTAAAATCTCTAGTGATAAATCTCTTATTGGAGAGATTTATGGAGTGATTGGGAGTGTCTATGATATCACAAAGAGGGTTTGAAAAATTTTCAACTTAACTTACTCTGTTGCAATTAATGTGCATATTAATTCGGTCGCTAAAAAAGGTTTTATATTTCATTATGTATATTCAAAATTTATTTGTGTTCGAGCATTTGAAGTGGAGAGTAGAGTGAAGGAAATTCTAGTATTGAGCAAAACCCTACCAATGAAGACTCATAAGGTATTACTATTTCTTGCAAAACCCTATTTTCAAGGAAGTGCAAAATGTTTACCCTACAAGTAATTGATGTGCTTGAGAGGCCAATCCCTAAGTTCAAGAAGTGCCCATACAAATTGAAACATAGAAAAATAGGGTGATCCTAGGGTTTCTCAAAATGGAAAACTGGATCCAAAGAGGGAAAAGGGGTCCTACTTCTAGGTGCTTCCACAATAGTGGTTTACACTTTCTGGGAGATCCTGATTTTTGTTGAAATCACGTATTTTTAGAAAATATAATGATTTAAGCCTTGAAAATTTCCATTAAAGGATTATAATTAAAGATTTTTTGATCAAATCACCTTAGACAAATCCCCCTTAGATAGAACCCCACTAGTTTTAAACCATACTTATAACAGAGTCTCCTTCACACCTATCAAAACACTGATAAAAAACTAGTTTTGATTTATCTTTTGGGGATCAAATAAATTCATTTAAAATTTATTTTTTCTATGTATTCCTTATTCTAAGCTTCAAATAAATTATAATTATAATTAAATTTAATTTGATTATTATATATATTTTTTATTTCTTGTGAATGTAGGTTTTTCATTGAAAAGCAAGCTCTATGTTTTGCACGTGTGGAAAAATAGCACATTATCAAAAAAAAAGTCTGAAAAATAACAGTGCACTACATATTGAAGTCCTTGATCCAACCAAAATAAAAATTGAATTTGGATACATACAATTTTTTTTTATGTTGTATACAGTTTGCCTATGTCTAAATTGTAATTGGTTTGAGTTCAAAACTTGATTAAGAAAAAAATATTCAATAAAAAACTATGAAACCAAATGAAATCACTAGATATTATAGTTACAAATCTAAATTCAAAAAAAATAGAATTTCATCCTTCATGGAAAAAAGGTTATGTTGTATACAGTGAGTGTCACTCCTTAAAAATGGTTTTTATTGAAAAAAAATAGTTTTCAAAGGAGATGGAAAAAGAAGTGCAATATGATTCCAAATTTTTTGAAAAAAATATATTTAGAATCTACATAATTTTTTTTCACAAATCACTATTTTGCATCATCTTCAAATTCCTCATAGTTTAGCTGCTATAGGTTCCCAAAAGTGAAGATTTAGTTAGAAAAAATCAGTTTAGTGTCTAGTTTGGCCAAAAATTGTAAACCAGTATTGTGGGATCACCCTTCTCCAATTTCATTAGGGAATGAGATCCCCACAAATAATTGACTAATACCCTTAGGAGTTCATCAATTCTATGGAGGAATCTTTACATTTCCTTTTTATGTCAAGACGCGGGTCTAGGTCAAACAACATTTTTGGGAGAAAGATTAAAAATAGAAAATCAATTCCATAATGCAATCTATAACTTGGATTTGGTATATTAAGAATAAAACTAAAGGAACCAACATAGTTTCTGGAAAATATGGAAGGGATAAGTATTGTGTACCTCTCATGAAATGAAGTTTTTAGAAGTTTTTTGAGGACTCATTCGCCCTATGGTGAATGGGTCATGTGTAGGGATTTTCAAAAATGGTTTCTGGGTCCTTTACTCTTGTGTCTACACTTCTAGATTCCTGGGTTTCACAATTGGACAGTTAGAAATAAATATAGGATATAAGTTTCTGTGACATGACAACAAAGGTGACAACAAATGCAACTTTGAGATCTTCAACTTTTCTTCAACCTACAAATCTGCAACACACAAATATAGGGGTAAAATGTTTGTTTTTGGGTGAATGGGTGTTTTCCTTGTTCAAACCCTATTTCGGTAACTAAACCTTCAAATGAAACAATGAAACATGGAGGAATGATGAATGAACAAATTCAATGTTGCAACTCACCAAACCCTTGATTAAACCTTTAAAGGATTGAAATATTGATGTTGATCTTGCATGAAATGGCTTCCATAGATGTGGATCTTGATACTTGAATCTTGCTTTGAATTTTTGACTTGAATGCTTGGAATAGATCTTGAAACCCACATCACAATGTTAGCTCCAACAACATGCATGATTGAACATAGCTTTGGCATGATGCTTGAGATCTTGAATGCTACAATAAATCCTTGATGAATCTGTTCTTGACAAATCTTGGCTCTTGTAAATTTCACCTCTTGATAGCTTACTTGAATTGGTGAAATAGCCTTACATTTATAGGTATTTATCCTTAATTTCCCAAAATTCAAATTTCACAAGATGACTTTGAGATATGGATTTGAAAATGTTAAAATACCACCAAAAACATAATTTAAATTTAGGTCCTAGGTCTAAATGAGGACCCATTCACCCATTGGCGAATGGGTCCTAGGTCACTCATCTAGGACACACATTGCTTAATGAGAAGTGTTATGTTTAGGCATTAATGAATGTTGGGTTTCCCCTTTGGAAAATATGATAAAATAGGCTTGGATTTGAATTAAAGGGGCCAATTAAGGAAAAGTAAGCTCAATTAATTAAAGGATCCCTCAATAAGTGTGAAAGTGTAAATAAATACATTTTACAACACTAGATTAAGGCATTATTAAGTCCATTTTAATTAATAGGGACCTTAAAATAATGTGAATATGTAAAATACACATTACAACAATAAATTAATGCATAATTAATTTCATTTTTATATTAATTCCTAGTTAGGTGTGAAAATGTAAAGGGATACATTTTTCTACACTACACAAATAAATGGAAATAGATCCTGAAGGTACATTTTCTAGGGTTCGTAGTGGTGTGTTACACACACAGGATGTGTGAATCTACATTCATTCAAAGTTGGATGAATTTGATCACTTGAAGATGGAAGAGTTTAGGGAAAATGTGTTGACTGGCGATGATTTTTAGCTATAACTAGAGTATTCCAATTTAACGAAGAAGAAGTTGGATTTGTGGAATAAATTTTCTAATTTCTACTATGATAATGAGTGCGTGAAGTATGTTCTAATCAGAATTCATTATAAATTCATGCGGTTGGATAAATCGCATATGATAAATAAAGAGGCAATTAGGGTTGTTACTAGCTTGTGCTCCATAGGTCATGTTCTAGAATTGAAGGCTATAAAGAATGAAGTTGTAATAAAGCTTACCAAAGTGAAGTTTGACAAGTGTGCCCTAACTGTGAATGAAATTTAAGATCTGATTGTCAGATATGCTTCTATGATGATTGGTTACAAGATATTTTTCACAAACAAAGATAATTTTGTCTCTACCACCACAATACATACGACCTGGATCAAATGGTGAAAGAAGGAATATGTTTTGATCTTTATGAGCTCTTGAGATTACAATTGTTGGATAATTTGTACAAAAGATAATGAGTCAAAATACCCTTTATGGTATGGTACTCTTATCATTTTCTTGACGTTTTAATTTCTCAATGAGCTACCCAAAGCAAAGAATGGATATATAATGTTCTTGTAGCTACTAAAATTAGAGATCACTTGAGGAGACTCCCTAGTAAAGAGTCCAATGATTCAATTTTGTGGGGATTCTTTAAACCTTTTCAATCCTAGAGGTAAGAGAGAGAAATGATTCCTAGTAAAATTATGGATAAGTACAAGAGTGAATTAACATTTATGGTTAGTAGAGATTAAGTGCTATATGGAAGTAGTTGAACCCATAAGTGTTTGGGTTCTAGATCTACCTTATGAGTTAGATGAGTTTGAATGTATTGGCCTTGCAAATATTATGTTGAGAAAACCTAGGGATATAATAGTTGAAAGGTTTGGTACTTATAAAGAGAAATGAAGTAAATAGAACCTAGAAAAGGACATTGAAGAAAAAGTTGAAAATATGAAAGATGATTTGGAGAGAGAGTTTGGTACCCTTAAGGACCCTATGGAGAAATTTAAAGGTACATCTACTCCTCCACAGACTACTCTGCATAAGTCAAGAAGGTTAGGTAGGACCTTAGTCTCCACACCACCTACTATTACAATGCCTTCTGAAACAAACTCTGTAGGTGGCTCTAAGAAGAAAGATCCATCCAACACCTCTCTACAATATAAGTTTCCCAAGAGAAGAAGGAAAGAAAAAGATGCAAGAGAAAAGAACATTAGTTGTGAAGAAGAAGAAAAGGAAGAGGAAGAACATCAGTTGGTCTAGAAAATAAAGTCAAAGGCCTCTTAGGAAGAGACTGATAAAAAAGGGGAAAAGAGAAAGAGAAGACCCCTATGGTTAGTGAACATAGTCCTATGAAGTTTGATGCATTATTCAATGCTATTGCAAAGCACAGTGCACTAAAGGAAACAACACTACTATATGAAGAATCGACTCCTATTGACAAAGCTACAATTGAAAAAGTAATAGAGATGTATATCACCATTGATGTGAATCTAGATGATAGTCATGACTAACTCTAGGTGAGTCTTGTGAATTCACTTAGATCCAACAAATAAGAAGTTGTAGTGGAAGAAGAAAAGATAAGAAAACATGCCTTGGAGAAAACTAGAGTAACCCTTACTAATGAAGAAAGAATAAGATTTTCTAAATTGCATGCAAAATAATTAAAGACCAAAAACAAGGTATATACCCTATTGGGGAAGAAATATGAAGAAATCAAGAGGATGGATCCTAGGCAAATAGAGGAGATAACAACCAATATTCTTGTAGAAATGAAGAAATATGTGCTTGAAAATAAGGAAACCACTCCCTCAAAGACAAGATCAAATGCAAAAAGATACACCTTTCCCAAAAATCAATGAGCCTATCATAAAGAAACATAAGACTATGCAATACGATATGTTGAGAGAAAATACTCCTTCAAATGTGGAGATAATTGATGAAAACAATAAAGAAGTTGAGAAAAGTTCCCTAGAGAAGACTGAAGCTCAAAAAGAAAAAAATTTCCAAGCTAGAAGTTAAGAAGATTGCACAAGGGTGCTCTAGCAATGGAGAGAAAGAGAAGATTGATATCCAAGTAGAAGAAAGCACTAAAATAGGTGGTGAGTCCTCTAGACCCTCCGGAGATTCATTCAAAGAACTTTTAGATATGTAATTGTAGTTTCAACCAGTGGTGTCTACACAATTTCTATAGATTCAGGTATGCAACAAGGTCAAGTGGACTTATAATGGTATGTGATGAAGGTATCTACAAGAGTATTCATTGAAAATCTACACAGTCAAGTGGACTTATAATGGTATGTGGACTTATTATGGATTCTAGTAAGTGATGCAAATGGAGCTACAAGAGTAATCATTGAAAATATACACAATCAATTCTTTCTACTACAAGAACAAAAAGAGAAAATCATAAAGCAATATACAATAAGCTTTGTGACATGGTAGTCTTAAACTTACACCTTTTACTAAAGTTTTAACTAATGCTAAGAAGATTGTGCAAAAGAATCCAATGTCTAGTTCTTCATAAGAAGGATAAGACCTCCATGTCCATTTTGAAACTTAGTGCCATATGCTTGCCTTTTCCAAGAAGGATTAGGAAATTGCAAAGAAGAATTGGGAGGCACACCTTGCAAAATTAAAGGTGTCTTATAATGGGTATTATACCCTCATCTAGTTAAGGTGTATATTTTTTCTTTGCATATGCAATTTTTTGATTTCAATGTACATATGTAGAGTTAGTAGATGGTTTTACGGTATAGTTTTTCCTTTTTGGTGATGGATAATATAGAAAGGGGGAGTGAAGTAGATATATTGAAGATATGTGTGACATGTGCTAGATTGTCTCTAAAACATGAAAGAGGATATCTAGGAGAAGTAGAAATTAAAACACATTTCTGCACTAAAGTTTCTTATCTTGTAGATTTGAGATGTGCTAATATTGTTTATACCTACCTTCTCATAGTTTTTTAGAATGTTTGATTGTTTTGTAAGCTTGGTTCATGAGTTTGTATCTTAGTGGTAGTTTGACTAGTTTACTGCAGGATGATAGGATTCTCCATTTCATGTGTGTGTACCCATTCGATTTTGAATATTTTATTATTGATGTTGAAATGTACTAGGATGTTGTGTAATGTTTCTCCATGGTTCACGGGATGTTTGAGGACCTGAGTGAAGTGTGAATTAGTTGCTTGATAAGTTTAATGTTGTTTTAGCCAACCTGGTGTGTTAGTGTTATTTACAGATGAGCTTTGTGGTTTGTGGAAGCTTAGTGTAGCATGTCAATATGGATTTTTGTCATGGTTAACCCTTGGTTTGGTTAACCTTAACTTATTTTAATCACAAAGGTATTTGGTGCTGACCTATTTGGTGGTTGCATAATTGAGGTATATACATTTCTTTAAAGCTAACTTAGAGAAGGTTATTCAAGGTTATAGATGATATGTATGCAAGTTAAATTGTTGGAGAAGTGTGTGATGTGAAGTGTGGTGTGAAATTATGTGTATGTGATCATTTTTTGAGATCTGAGTGTGAGCATGAATGCCTAAGACCATTGGAAGTAGTGAACAAAAGGTGTCTACATTTTAGTGTGCCTGAAGTTGTTGGAGGCAGTGATACAAAGGTTATGGATGGTTGTGGTGATTTGTCTTATTGCTCTGAGGTAGTGAACCTCCTTATAACAATTTATTTGTAATATCTGGTAATTTGAAAGAAGTGATCTTCTTAGGTAGTGAGCCCTTGGAAGTGAGCCTTTAATTTTCTTTTGGATAGTGAGTCCTTGAGAAGTGAGCCATTCTAGTAGGGAGTCTCTTGAAATTAGTTTTGATATTCATATATAGTGAGCTAATCCTCACTGTGGTTTTTCCCTCATTTTGTTTTCCATGTAAAATCCAGTGTTCTATTGTGTATGGTTGTGGATGTGTTGATGTTTCATCTATTTGTTTTCATGTTGATGCTTAATAAGGGTTTGAAGGTTTTAATGCATAAATGATTCACCCTCACTCTTAGTTGTCATGAGTTTCTAACAATTGGTATTAGAGTAGAGGTTCCTTGGAAGAAGCTTATCCGCTTGAGGTAGATACAAACGACACATAAGAAAGGTGCCAAAGTGCCTATGTTCGATGGAACAAATTATACTTTTTGGATTCAAGCCAAGATGGAATCCTTTCTTGTCTCATTAGGTTTTGGAGTATGAAAATCAGTTGAATATGGATATACTATGCTTACTACTCATTTTGCAAGTGAAGATGATATCAAGGAGTGTGAAAATAATGGAAAAGTGAGGAATGCTATTTTGAGTGGGCCTTCTTATTCAAAACTTGTGAAGGTGATAAGCTATAAAACTACTAAAGAGGTTTGGGAGAAGTTGAAAATAATTTATGAAGGAGATGTTAAGATCAAGCAAGAAAAGATGTAGAATTTTAAGGCTAAATTTGAAACCCTAAGGATGCTAGAGATGAAGAAATTATAGGCTACATGTAAAAGGTGGATGAAATTGTCAATGTCATCAACACTCTTGGTGGAAATTTTGAGGAAAGTGAAATTGTGAAAAAGGTATTGAGAACCCTTCCTAAATCTTATAGAGCTAAATATTCTGCTATTGAGGAAGCTCAAAATCTAGATCAATATTCTAGAGATCAATTTTTTGGTGTATTAACTACTTTTGAATTAAGAGATTTTGACAAAGATGCTCCAAGGAAAGAAACTGCTTTTAAAGTCAACAAGAAAGAGAGGAATGGTGAATCTGATCTAGATGATCTTGATGAAGTTGAACACAATTTTGTAAGAAGATTGAAAAGGGTAGTGGAAAATACAAAGGTACGTTACCTTTCAAGTGTTCCAATTGTGGTAATATAGGTCATTATGTTTCAAAATGTCTAGGTAAAGTTTCAAATGAAAACATAAAGATCATAAAGGTAAATCTTTCAAGAAGAGTTATTATGTTAAAGAAGACAATGGTACATATGATGATGAGGAATTAGACTATCAAGATGATGGAAGTGACGAATGCTTGTTCATGGATTTGAATGTTAGAACTAATTCTACTAATCGGGTATGTGTAGGATCATGGTGGGCCAAAAAGTGGCAATGAGGAAAAAAACACGTCTTTCATCAACCAAAAAATGCAAAAAGAACGTGTTGAATTTTTTTAGGCTTGGGTGTCACCATACCAAACACCAAACCTAGTTTTACAAATTGGATATCCGATTTGCAAAAATCATATATATAAAAAGTCAGTCGCTATTTTTAAGTTATTTGATAGTGAAGAACCCGCGGGCGCATAGTGCATTGCTTCTTCGCGTAACAGATATCCGATTTGGGAAAATTTCAATTTGGAAAGGTAAATTTTTTTATTTTTATTTGATTTGATTCAATTTTTATTTTGATTTGAATAATTTCATATGGTTTTTGTGGAGTTTTTTAAA
>VDFB02128044.1:0-11780 GCA_007258455.2 Sequoia sempervirens
TAAAAACATTCTTGGTATCTTGCCAGTTGACCCAATCCAAGGAATCAAATTTCCAAATATCATTAAGCTATTTCACTCCATTTTTGAAAAAATAGCTCGAGATTGTTTAGGAAAGTTGATAGCAAGTGGTTGCCCATGATATTGAACAAGCTTGTTCCACCAAATAGAAGAACTAGCAAAGCTAAAACCATGTTGTAAATAATTCCTTCTCCAATTTAGAAACTTGCAAACTTGTTGCCAAGCCTTCCATATATAGAGTAATGGGAAAGAAGCTTCTAACACACAAAAAAATTGAGCGAACAAAATTTTATCTAGCCATCCCATAATCTGCCACTTGTTATTCATAGAAGCTAGTGAAATATGATGTTGAACCAAGATTTTTCATTGCTCTTCTCCTGACGTAACTCTTATTATCCACTTAGTAGATAAGCAAACCCCTTGAGTCTTGGGATCCGAAGGGCCTCGAAGCCCCCTCTACATTTAGGTTGTATACAATGCAGCCAAGAGGAGGCTCTAAAACCTATTTTTCCATCCTAACTTGACCACAAAAATTGGCAAATGAATTTATTTAAGTCTTCATATCCTTTTTGGAGGGCATCCAACACGAGGAATAATAAACATGGGAGGCCAAAAATATCTAATTTATCTTATGTGATGAGATAGAATGATCTAATATTAGCTCACTCTAGTTAATAGGAAAAGGCGCTCTTAAATTTAGGTTAAATGCATGAAATGAACTAATAATTAATTATTAATTAATGTATGATTACCCTAACATTATAATCAATAAAAATAGTCCAATTATAATATGGAATAGAAATCTAAATAAGATTTCTATGTATCACATGACCAATCTAATTATTATAGAATAAAAATTCAAATAATAAAATGTATATATACATTAATATGTGTTGATGGAATGTTTTTTCACTATTTATAATGTTTAATTATTTTTAAGACAATCGTATTATTTTTAAGACAATCTTAAACTTAATAATCATAATGATAGAAGACATAGGCTTTACATATAGAGTCTCATTTAAACCTTTTCTTTATTTATAGTCTTTTCTTTTATACATTATGATTTATTTTTCTTATTCTTAATTTATCTATTTCTTATTTTAACTTCAATTTTCTTTCTATCTTTGAGCTTTCTATCAGTTTTCTTTTATCTATTGTCTTCCTTCTCCCTTACCCATCCTCCTCACCCTCTTACCTTGTTTTCCTATCCATTCTCCACAGATGCGTCCTTTTAAGTCTTAAGTTTGCTTGGATTGTTCTATTTACTTTAAGACAATCGTATTATTTTTAAGACAATCTTAAACTTAATAATCATAATGATAGAAGACATAGACTTTACATATAGAGTCTCATTTAAACCTTTTCTTTATTTATAGTCTTTTCTTTTATACATGATGATTTATTTTTCTTATTCTTAATTTATCTATTTCTCATTTTAACTTCAATTTTCTTTCTATCTTTGAGCTTTCTATCAATTTTCTTTTATCTATTGTCTTCCTTCTCCCTTACCCATCCTCCTCACCCTCTTACCTTGTTTTCCTATCCATTCTCCACAGATGCGTCCTTTTAAGTCTTAAGTTTGTAGTTGTTCTATTTACTCTTCCTCTTCTTGATTGTGAATTGTTAGTGAAATCCAAAATGTTGAATTCTTTCTATTTATTCTTCCTCTTCTTAATTATGGATTGTTGAGTGTAATATGAAATTTTGTTTCAAAAAATATAAGAATTTTTTTCCAAAAGAATTCTTGTAAGATATAGATTCCTTTCAAACTACTTCAAACTCTCTTTAAACTACTTCAAATATCTAGATATTAATATACATTTTGTTTCCTTTTGAATATCATTCAAAATTTCACTTCATAAGATAATCATAACATTAAAATTGATATAGTTCAATTCTTATAGTCATGAATATGATAATGTTAATAATTTTAATATTTTAATTAATAAACTAATATATATATCTTTTAAAAATCTATATATAATATATTGAAGATATTTTTATATATATTCTTTCGAGGTGTCTATTTTTAAATCAATATCTCATATATAAGATACACATTTTTAGATCAATTTTTCATAAAAAGATTTTCTCTAAAAACTTTTTTATACGAATTTTAAAAGATATATTTGTTAAAAACTACTTAAATTTTTTGCCTTTTTGAAATGAGACGTGAACTTCTACATTTTCTTTTTATCTAATATTTAATATATTAGATTTATATATTTCCTCAAAATAGAGGTCTCTCCATTTTCTATCTTTTAACTCCCTTAACCTCTCAACCCCGAAATCCCCTCTGCCATCACGAAATCTTCTTAGTCCCGTCCCTATTTACAAAACAAAAAGTTAATCCGTTGGTCAATCCTTTTGTACAAGTTTTTCCCCTGGGCGAGTCCATAACAAGACGACGAGAAGTGAACAAACAACATTTTGTATTAATATGCATAGGAATAACCCAAGGTACAGACATAATATCATTTAGATAATATTCATTACTGCCCTAACGCCATTCATCAGATGCCTCGGTTTACAATTCAGTCAAAAGATGTAATGTTCTCTGCAATCAGCCAGATATCTCAATGGATTGAACCTTCCGTTTGGGCTCCGGTTGCTTTGGCACTGTCACCGTCAGCATTCCATTTTCCATTGCAGCTTTCACTTCCTCCACCTTCACATTCTCTGGCAGCCGGAATCGCCGCAGGAATTTGCCGCGCGAGCGTTCCAGCCGGTGATATTTCTCATTCTTTTTCTCCTCTTCTTTACTGCGCTCCCCGCTTATCTGCAGGATCTGTCCGTCCTCCACTTCTATTTTCACCTCCTCTTTCTTCAAACCTGATAATAAATAATGCATTTTGAATCCTATCAGCACAAATGCAAAAGTAACAGCCAAAAAAAAGACTGAAAATAACAACAGAGGAAAGGCACCTGAAGAAATCGCTACCTGGCAGATCAGCCTTGAAAATATGAGCATCGGCAGTCTCCTTCCAATCAATTTGTGTATTTGCAACAGCTGCCGCATCCCTCGCAAATTCTGATGAAGGAACCATATCCCTGTTAAATGAGGAGTTGAAAGCTCCCAAAGGATCCCACACATCAAGAGAAAACGGATCGAACACACTTGATCTTCCGCCGAAGAAGCTGGGAATCAGAGACATCGTGACTCTTTTTTGGAACAGCTAAAAAATGTAGGTTATTGATTTTCACAAATTTTGGATATCGCTTTCTGTGTTTGCTGAAGCGAATGGTGCGCAGGGGCAATTTATAGTACACGGTGGAGAGGTCTAGACTTTTCGAGAGAACACTGGAAGTTTCTTTTCGAGAAAATTCCACAACAATCTTCAATTTTCTATTCAACACCGTTAAATTCCAGGTTATATAAAATTGTCGGCTATTTACTTTTATTTTTTAATTGTTTTTATGTAATTAAAAAGTTAAAAAAAACATTTCTGTTTCACGGTAGTCTCCCACCTGTGTAAAGAAATATATTTTCATTATTACATCATATTTATAGGAACTAATAATATTAATATAGATATTTTTAAATGTATTTATTCAAAATATATTGAGATATCAATTTGGAGTTATTTAATTTATTTTATATATATTATTTATTTTAGAAATATTATGTTTATTATTAAATATTAGTATTTTGATATGTGTCAAATTTAAAGTACAAAGTAAGATTTTTTATGCTCCATCCCTTTCTGCCATTATAGAATGCCTCTCAACATTAAAAATATGAATTCGTTCATCTTGAATGCTTGTCACCTCCAACCATCTCTTCTATCTAGTCCTCTTATAGAAAAAAGGTTCAAGGGAGAGGGTCCCTCCTTGCTATTCCTTGTAAACATTTGAAATAAGGATCCAACACAATGTTATCTAACACTTAAATTTTACATCATTGTTTATGAAAACTTTAAATTATTGTATTTTATATTTTTTAACATTCATAGATAAATTATTATAAAAATAGTAAAACTATTATTATTACATATCATTGTAAGCATGTGCTAAAATAAATTGTGTTAATTTTGGAGGGGTTTTATATCATCTACAAGATCATTTTTGCTATCTAATATGGGAGCACAAGCCTATGTTAATGCATCTTCAAATAAGAGCAAAGGACTAAGGGGTATCTTTTCTGCCAAAGTCATCCAAAGCACGATCATGACCTCATCCTTTGTACAATGTAACTCCAATTCATTTGAACCTTTGTGGGTGGCATAATCAAGGAACATACCATCACCCTCACTAAAATTATGGTCAATCAATTGAGTTACAACCCTTTGGTTAAATTTGAATGTTGAGTGGTTGATTAGAATTCAATCATTAGATGTATTTAAATATCAACACATAGCATCAAGTTGTGTCAAAAATGTGTTTAGTCAACTCAATGCAAGAAGGTAAATGGGACCATCAACAAATTTTTAATTTTTAATTATAAAATAGAAAGGGGCAATTCTACAATTATCGCCTCAACGAGCACAAAATTTTCCTAGTGTGGGTAAATAGTTAAATCTAGTTGGGAAATGGCTAAATCGAAGTAGGTGTGGAGATAAGTGCAATAAGTGGGTGGACAATGTGAAAATTATCAAAATATGTGTGTAAATGTATAGGATATGACTAAGTGTATGGTATATGTGTGTATAAGTGGATAAAGTGCTAGGGGAATGAACCCAACTTTGCACTTGATTGTGTCATTTTAATATGTACATAAAAAGTTAAGGTGTTTCCTCAAATAGTACAAAACCAAATGAAAATGGTATGGTATGCAATTTGACCTTATATTTTTCCCCAATTTCTGAGGTATGTGAATCCTAAATTAATAATATTTATATGTAGCACTCATAAAAAAATGCATGCAAAGTAAATATTCCAAATGCTCAAGATATAATAAATGGGTCCAATGTATGGGTGCTGTCATAATAGTGGTTTACAATTCCTCGAGAGGAACAATTTTAGCTAAAATCACATATTTTAGAAAATATAATGATTTAAGCCTTTAAAAGTTCCATTTTAGTGACTCTGTTTTGAAGAGGGTTTGGATCAAATACCTTAGATCAAACCCCCTTGGATAGAACCTCGCTAGTTTTAAACCATACCTATAAATGCGTCTCCTTTACACCTATCAAAATGCCGATAAAAAATAACTTTTGATTTAGATTTTGGGGGATCAAATGAATTCATTTAAAATTTATTTCAAATGATTATGGTATTCCTCAGAACAAGCTATCCAATGAATATAATTTTAATATGTTTTTGTTTTGTTATGTATTTGATTTTTAAGTTTTATTAAACATAGGTTTTTCATCGAAAATGAATTTCTTTGTTCTTCACATGGGGAAAAATAGAAGATTATCAAAAAAAAATTGAAAAAATATTCTCAGTGCACCAAATATTGAAGTCCTTGATCCAACAAAAAATTAAATTAAATTTGACATATACAAAAAGTTACACGCTATACAACAGACCTTGTCCTAATTCATTGTAATTTGTTTGACCCCCTTGAAACCTTGATTAAGGAAAAAATATTCAATAAAAACTATCTAACCAAGTGGTTAATTCAGGGATATCGTGAGTTACGTGCCCAAATTTGAAACAATTAGATTTTTTCCTCTTCATAGAAAAAGTTATGCTGCTATAATGACAAAGGCCAATTTTAAAAAAATGTTGTTTCTGAAAAAAAAAATCTATTTTCATGGGGAGATGGAAAAAGAGTGCAATTTGATTCCGAAAAATTTTAAAAAATATTTTAGAATCTAAGACAAAATTTGATGAGACTCTGTTTGCACCATCTTCAAATTCTCATTAGCTGGGTTATAGGTGCCCGAATGTGAAGATTTAGTTAAAAATAATAATTCTTATGCCCAAATTTACCAAAAATTGTAAAACCAATTATTATGGGATCACCTGTATGTAAAGTAAATATTTAGACACTCGTGATGTTGTCATGGATTTCATATAAAGTAATGGACCCTACAATGAAATGATCATGTGTGTTCAACTTGTGTATATGTATTCTCCATAAGATGAGTCTCTATAATCACTTGTAACTATCCTCATATCTAAACATGGGAATTTGTTTGTGATAACATATACCCCCACCCTTTGCCCCCTACCTACTCATCCACCCCCAAAACTTGGTTATATCCATATGACACAAGAAATTATGAGAAGAGGAAAAAAATGCGTGAAGTGTGCAATCTAAGTATGTAAACATATGAGCACGTAAAACAATAACTATAGAAAATACATCTTGTAAGCACATGTGTTGGATATTATATTGGTGAATAATGTTTTCCACAATATGGGCAAGGGGTGAAAATGGTGATGTGGCCACTAGTGGCCACAAACGCCTAAATAAGAACATGTGTTCTAGAATAGGCATATGCTCCTAATGTGGCATCCAAAAGCACAAGCACACAAAGGTAACACAATAGGTCCCTACTTGCGATGGAAATATAAATGATGGAATGGAAGAAAAACAATGTGCAAGAGCCTAAAATAGTGCATAATATCAAAATAGAAGGTATAAAGTAAAAAAATAGTACAAGTACCCAAGATGTGGCAATAATAAGCATAATGTGTGAAAGAGAAAAGCTTGATGTCCCCAAATGTGAGAGAGTGTGGCAATTAGTGCAATGTCCTCTATGTAAGTGGTAAACATGTGGCAATAGAAACACATAAGGTATGAAGCAAAAGGCATGATGCCCCCAAGAGTAAGAATATTGTAGTGAAAGCATTATATATGAGAGGAAAGCATGATGTCCCAATGTAAAGATATGGTAAAGAAACCTTCATGTGTAATGGGGGAAGACATGATGTTCTCCAAATTAGAGGTTATTATAGGAGTGTGATATAACATAGTACCAAAATCTCTAGAAGTGTGATATACCAATATAACTACAACAAGCAACACTAGGGAGTAAGATATGCAACTCTAAGAAGTTGAAAAATAAGGTAAATGACACAATATAATAATATAGTATTTAAAACTAATTAAGATATGATTAAGTCAATAAACTTTATTAGTGAAGCAATATATAAGTAATATAACAAATCAGCAAACTCATAAAATTTAAACCATAACACCAATTATATGTGGAGAAACATTTTGATCAAGGCTCCACCATCAAAGAGATATTTAGCTTGTATTAATCTTGATAAAAAGATTATATCAATATAATCCACTCTCTTCTTCAACCCATTAATATTCCAACAACCTAACAATGCTCAACTTGGATAAAAATCTCATTTTTATCTTCCTTGCAACCCCTAATGTATGTGCAAATATTAATATGCACATAAAAAGGTAGTTTTACAATACCATGGGCACCCAAACCATGGTCAAGGAGAAAATATAAAAAACACCTAAAAATGACCCATATTGATATTTATTTAATTCCATTAAACTTTTGAAAATATGCACAACCACCCGTGATAGACCACTTTTTGAAAGAAAAAAAATGAACTTGCAAATGGAATTATTTTCTTATAAAAACTTGTACAATGAAAGCTCCCATATTCATCTATAAGAATACATGCCCACTATTTTTTTCTATCAAAAATACCATATTAATTTTCAAGCCAAAATCTCAAAAAACCCATTTCTGGGCACTAGAACTATGTTGCGAACTTCACCAACAGCTCATAACCTTTTTCTCTTCTTAGACATATTTCTTCATTTTCATACCTTTGCATCTTTATTTCTTCTTCATTGCTCCTGTAAAATTAATTCCAAACTCCATCCCCTTTCGCAACTTGGCACTCTGAAAATTGTAACTCTTGGCACACATTCTGTATGCAACTATTCCACTTCTTGCAACCACTAGGAATCTAGAACATAGTATGGCCGAAATAAGAGCGTTGTAATTTTAAACTAGAGTATATTGCACAACATTAAATGGCCCACTCAATGTCTGGGTGTTGTAATTTTAGCTCCTTTAATTTGGTGAAGCAATATTCATTTTATGAGCCATAAAACACTAGAAGATCAAGCCTTTGGTGTCACCTATCCAATATGTGAAATAGGTATTAGAATTTAATTTTTAATATGTTGAAAATGTGTGAAATGTTCCCCGAAATAATGTCTGTAAAAAATCACTATAAAATTCCCTACCTCACCCTCCTACCTTGTTTTTCAATCCATTCCCCACATGTGCCTCCTTTTAAGTCTTAAGTTTGTAATCCTTGATTAACCACACACTTATCCTAAGAGGGGGTAATCAGTATAAATTAAAACTTTACTCCTTAACTCAAACATGCATAACAATATTACTTCAAGCCCTAATTATCTATCTAGCAATATTATTCGTGCAAGATGTAACAATTTGAGAACATGGACAAGAGACACAATTTTACATAGAAAACCTTATGAGAGAAAAACAACTAAAAAATATTTTTTTGTTTTAATCTTCTTACAAAAATTTGTAGGCACCAACCCACTGGAGACTACAATCCCCAACACTAAACACCACCTTGGCAAGAGACTCCAATCTCTTCAACAAGAGGCTCCAACCTCATGATCTCCTCAAGTAGGAGGCTCCAACCTTCACAAGAATAATATGATAATTTGTAACTGCCTTACCACCTTCACACAAATCTCCCAAATTTTCTCTCATAAATCTGCAATGTAATCTTCCCAAATATACAATAATGTCTTCACAAAAATCTGCAACAATTTCTTCATTAAAACTAAATTAATGTCTTCATATTTATCTGCCATAATGTCTTCACAAATCTGGCACAAATTAACCTTCAAATAAGAAATATGCTTATGTACAAAAAAAAATCATTAAAAGTTTGCATTCAAATTTCCTTCACAATGCCTTATTATATATCTTCCAAGGGGGGGAACTCTTAGAAAAGACACTTTCTCCCAAAAGAAAACCTTTCCTCTCCATATACGTCTGCCACCATTTTAATTTCATTTCATTTTATTTGTTTTTCTCAAAGTTGGGCGCCCCTTCCTAGAGGGTCATCCCTCTTTGAGACCCCCCAAAAAAATATAAATTAATTTCATTCTAAAATTTAAACACCTGCAATTCCAAGAAGGGGTTCAACCCTTTGACATCAATGGCAATTATTTTTTCAATGAACTTTTTATTTACTCTTCCTCTTCTTGATTATGGATTGTTGAGTGCAAATCCAAAATGTTGAATTTTTCCTATTTACTCCTAATTATGGATTGTTGAACACTATCTGAAATGTTCATTCAAAAAACATATAGAATTTTTTCTAAAAGAATTCTTGTAAAATATAGGCTCCCTTTAAACTACTTCAAATATCTAGATATTAATATACACTTTCTTTTCTTGTGATCCAAAGATTTCACTCCATAAGATAATAAAAAATATATACATAATTTTAACATTTTAGATGTTTATTTTTAATTTCATATATAAGAGATCTATTTTTAGGTCAATTTTCCACACACAAATTAAATACAGCTCAAGAAATTCTGATTTTTTTTTTCTCATATATAAAAGAGGCCTATTTTTAGATCAATTTTCCACACATAAATCAAATAGACTGATCAAATAATAATCTGTGGAAGACTTTTTTTCTTATGCAGAATTATTTCTAAATTTGCTTTTGGTTGGTATTTCTATAATTAACCTGCATATTTCTAAATTTGCTTTTGGTTTGGTATTTCTGTAATTAACCTGCATATTTTTTATGCAAAATATTAACTGCAGGATTTTTGCGCTCTGTGATTGGAGTGCAAAATGGTTGTCAATTGTCAGAGGCTCCTCCTGCACATTGTCAGAAGGCACACAGTGACTTATGGAAGGATTAGCGGAGGTACCATTTTCTGCTTTTTGTTTTACCTGGACATGTCTTTATGCTTGATTGTTTTAATTCTTCTAACATTTACTGTCGATTTGTAGGTCTTCACTCTATTTACTTTCGGATCTTTGAAATCATTTGTAATGCAGAAAATAAAAAATATCCCCAACAAAGAAATTGCAATTAAAATTTCCTTTCTTTAGTCCAAAAATGGGTTAAGAGTTAGTAATTTTTCTGAATCGCTTACCTGATATCTTTTGCAATTCAATCCCAATAAATTAAAAAAGATTTATCTTTTAATTTGCCGAATTATCACCAACAAAGAAATTTACTGTGATTTGCAGGTCTTCATTCTGTCTACTTTTGGATCTTTGAAGTTATTTGTAATGCAGAAAATTAAAGATATCCCAACAAAGAAATTGCAACTAAAATCTCGTTTAATTTTTTTAAAATTAGTCAGCTCGGCGAGTCCATAACAAGACAAGAAAAGGCAAGAAAAGGGAACAAATAACATTTTATATGAACATTTATAGGGAAAAACCCAAAGGTACATATATAATATCATTTATATAATATTTATTACTGCCCTAAGGCCATTTATTAGATGACTCGGTTTACATTCCACTCGAAAGATGTAAAGTTCTCCGCAATCAGCCAGATATCTCAATGGATTTAACCTTCGGTTTGGGCTCCGGTTGCTTTGGCACTGTCACCGTCAGCACTCCATTTTCCATGGCAGCTTTCACTTCCTCCACCTTTACATTCTCTGGCAGGCGGAATCGCCGCAGGAATTTGCCGCGCGAGCGTTCCAGTCGGTGATATTTCTCATTCTTTTTCTCCTCTTCTTTACTGCGCTCCCCGCTTATCTGCAGGATCTGTCCGTCCTCCACTTCTATTTTCACCTCCTCTTTCTTCAAACCTGTAATAAATAATGCATTTTGAACCACATCAACACAAATGCAAAGGAACAGCCAAAACATAGGGAAAAAAATAACAATTGAGGAAAGGCCCCTGAAGAAATCGTTACCTGGAAGATCCGCCTTGAAAATATGAGCATCCGCAGTCTCCTTCCAGTCAATTTGTGTATTGGCAACAGCTGCTGCATCCCTCGCAAATTCTGAAGAAGGAACCACATCCCTGTTAAATGAGGAGTTAAAAGTTCCCAGAGGATCCCACACATCAAGAGAAAACGGATCGTACACACCCGATCTCCCGCCGAAGAAGCTGGGAATCAGAGACATCGTGACTCTTTTATGTAACTGCTAAAAAAATGCAGGTTATTGGATTTCACAAACTGTGGAAATCGCCTTCTGTTTATGTTGAAAATGATGCGCAGGGGTAATTTATAGTACACGGTGGAGAGGTCCAGAATTTTCGAGAGAACACTCGAAGTTTCTTTTCGCGCAGGGGACTGCTCTCGTCCTTTCCACAACAATCTTCATTTTTCTATTTAATTTTAAGTCCACGTTGTATATAATTGTCGGCTATTTAATTTTATTTGTAAAAGTTACAAGATTATTTGTGTCACTTTTGTGTAAAGAAACATATTTTCATGATATTTTTTAATACTTAATAATAATATAGATATTTTAAATATATATTTAAAACATATTCAGATATCAATTTGGAGTTATTTTATTTATACATATGGAGACATAAATTTTATGTGCTACTTATTTTAAAATATATTATTATTAAAGATTAATATTTTCACATATAAGTGACTATCAAATTTAAAGTTCAAAGTAAGTTTTGATAACACACACATTATTACACTCTACTCCTTGTTGTCATTGTAGAAGCCTCTTAGGAATAAAAATATTAATTCGTTCATCTTGAATGCTTTTTGCTGAGCAATCCTCTCATATATCTAGTCCTCTTACAAAAGGAAGGTTCAACAAAGAGGGTATCAATGTTACAAGGCCCCTCCTTGTTATTCCTTATAATCATTTGGAATAAAGACCTATCAC
>VDFB02128045.1:0-21989 GCA_007258455.2 Sequoia sempervirens
TTTCTATCTACAAGGTTCCAATCCTCTTGCTTCATGCCTGTAGGCTTCGTTCTAGACACAACAATCCAAAGATCACGATCAACCAATAGATATTCCATTTTAAGTTTCAACAACTCAAAATTGTTGCCATTGAATTTCTCAATTTCAATCTTTCCTGATGTGCTTGCCATCTTAACCTGTAATTCAAATTACCGAACTTCTACAAGACTCCCATTGAACAAAAATGACACAAAAAACCCAACATACCCACAAGGATAATACAATTGGCCAGGCTCTGATATTACTTGTAAGGAAAGCTAAGGTGCGGAAACAACTCTCCTAATGTCAAAACCTCAAGGAAGAATGCAAAAGGTGCTTTTAAATTTTCAATTACAGTCCAATTAAGATACACTTGAAAGAAATAACAAAAACAAAGAAATTAACATACACAGATGAACACAAGATTTACGTGGGAAAACAATTATGGGAGAAAAACCCACCACACCAAGAAAAGACCCTTTGTATTACAGTAATGGAAATTACATATAGAGATCAAACTTATCTTTATGTCAATTTACAACAGCATAATCCTTGATCAACCTTGTACAAAACATTCAAGATACAATGCTCTCAGAATCAAAATCTCACTGATCACACATCAAACTGTTCATCTCATTGATCATCCCACTGTTGATCGAACCGATCATCATCTTCAATTCTTGAGTATATCCATGTCACTCTTGTCTGTTGAACTTCCTCATAGAATGGCCACAATAGACTAACTTCCAATAGTTCCCATTCAACTTCTCTGATTGGTCGAAGACACACCACGTAGGATAGTCTTCCAATCAGTCAACAACATTCAACCTATGTTCGCATGTCGATGAGACACTAATTGTGCCTCCTTGATGCCACAAGACCCGATTGTAGTTATTTCCAAGAGTCCTCACCATCCAAAAGATGTTATATCGAGTCCACAAACTATCGCTCGGACTTCCCCTTGTCGCCAAGACATCATACAGATATCCATCACATGTAGCGCTATTCGGCAAGACTATTGCTATTCGATGAGATGTCATATCAATGTTCAAAAGGTCACATAGACACTAGCATTCCCATCGGTGAGACTATCGCTATTCGCCAACCGATCATAACGAGCCCTTCAAATCATACCGAAAAGAACACTCATCAGCAAGACTTAGGATATCACTGAGAGGTAACATTGAAGGTTCCAAGTCACCCTGAAACCACCCTTCGCCAGGAGTCATATCGACAACAGACTACACCATCGGTGAGACAAACCTCCATCACTAAGACTTCATACCGAAGCATTCCTGTTACTCTGATGACTCTGACTGTAAAGTTGTCGGTGAGACACCATCCGTCGCCAAGAGTTCTTACCGAGTCTTCATGCCTCTCCCTAAAAATGCTTGTCGCCTATAGTCTCCTTGACATCTGATAAGAATGGCCTATCGGCCAGACCAACCCACTCCATAGAGGGTTACACCGAACACAATGAGTCATAGTGATAGATCCAGTCAGAAAGACATCAACAAGGTCTCAGTGACCTTAACATTCCACAAGGTTGCACAACTACTAGTTGGCCAAACAATAAGGATGTCACACCGACTTTTCTCTTTCAGAGGTTTCAGCCTGTGAGATTGAGGAACATTATTCCAACAATAGAAGAATGGAGGTACAAATAGAGGACTACACATAGAGAAGAAATATCAAACAATACGGGTGATCACATTACACACACGCAATCAACCAAAAAGAAAGCAAGAAGGAAAGAAAAAAGACTAGTAAAGCACATGCGAGTCAACCATCCAACAGGTCATTTGCATCCTAGTCTTGTTCAGTATATGCATAATGTAGATCACTAGCTAGAGGGACAACATCAAGTGTTGTACTAGGATTATCACTAGGTTCAACATGTGGTAGATCACTCAGTTTAGGAGGATGATCACAATTGTTATCGTCTAAGCTCATAGAAGAGGAAAATAGCAAATTCAACTCATTATGTACTTGGTCATCAATTTTAGTGGTTTCCCCATTGTCATCCAAGTTAACCACAACAAGAGGACGAATGATAATATCCATAGAAGGTGTTGCTCTTTTTTGTGTTGGAGACATAGGATCTATTGGTTTTGGTAATGGAGTAGGCTCATCGTTTATTTCTTCTATCAAATTCGGATTTTAATTTTCTATGTTGTTCTCTTCATTCAATTTTTGAGCAATAGCACGACATCTACACCTACACTCTCTAGCATTTCAGTTTCTTTTATTACAGTTTTCAAGTTGCATTTATGTAGGAGCGGGCTTGTCAACCATAGGTTCCTTTTCTTCTTATGAGGGAAGAACAGAAGAAACCATGGAAGGTTGTTCAACCACTTTCTCTTTGGCTTTATAAATTTGTTTTAGAGGAAAATTAGGATTTGTTTGGTTTTCTCTTAGTATTTTGTAGGAAATAGGCAAGGGAGTTTTTTTGGATGGGTCTTGGTTAGTCAAAAGGGATTTAAGCTCAATACAATTTTCTTTAAGGGGTGGAGGTTTGATCATAGGTGGAGGAAAGTTTTCAAGGGATAACTTGGCTATGCATTTTTCTTTGAACTTTTCATAGGATAGGAAAAAGGAAGTCCTCATGGGTGTTCGATGGGCTTAGGCCAAAAATAGTCCAAGGAAAAATTTCCACGGGACGGTGGAGGTCTAAAGCCACTATGGTTCACTATGAATATTTCATTACCAACTGGAAACTTTAAGCACTTATGAACAATAGATGGGACCATATTCATGGAGTGAAGCCATTTGTAGCCTAACTTCACACAAAATTGATCTGAATTAGAGATGATAGAGAATGATACATTTGTTTCTTTGGTCCTCCTTGTAAGGGGAGTGTGATCAAGCCTATCATAGCATGAGCAAAACCATCATGCATTTTAATCCATGCTTTTGGTTTATCATATCTATCTTAAGCGAGTTCATGCACATATAAGAGTTCCTCTGTGATCACATTCTCTACATAGATGAGATCAATTAAAATCATAGAAGTGGGCCTGTCATTGATTTTGCTAGCTATGTAAAGAGGACCATTAGGTGCATTTTTTATTATTTCTTCTGAAGAGAAAGTAATGTCAATAGGCATTTTGGTGTTTTTTTTTACAAGGATCGGTTTCAATTACTCCTATCATTGCACTAATAGGACTTTGGTCATTAGTATCCATAGGATTTTGTTTGTTATTGTTGATGTTATCATCATCCATGTCAACGTTCATCACATCAGGCTTAGTTTCACTACCCTTAACAAATGAAATATTATGATTAGGAATGGGATTGGTAAATATTTGCATGTTTTGGTTAGGAGGAGCTATAGATTTATTACCATTGTCATTCACACCTCCAATTTGGATATGATTAGAATCAATGAGGTCTTGCACAAGATGTTTAAGATACTTGCAATGTTTTGTATCATGTCCTTTTTATTGGTGATAAGCACAATAGGAATTGTGTCTAAAGCTCAAAGGTAATGGCTTAATAGGGTCAAGAGGTCGAATGGGATGTAAGGTAAGTATTTTTTTGTTTAATAGCTGAGTCATGATGTTTTGAAATGTGTCAGGTAAGGGGGAAAATTATCTTTACAGATCCCCAAAGATCTAAGGATTACTCTTCTTTATAGAAGCTACTTGGGTATCAACCTAGTGGGTAGCTTGGGAGGTAGAATTTAGTTGAAGGAAACTTTTATTTTGTCTTTTGAAAGGCTGGTATGTGTTTTGGTTTGAATATTTAGACATTTTAGGATGGGAAAAGGTGGTTTTCGGTTCACAACTACCTACAAAATTCTGATAATCTCAAAGGGAAATGCATAAGTGCATGAAGGAAGGGAATTTCATCATGGTAAGCTTGTATTGTATCTTTCTTTGTAAATTTTCTATGAACATCTTTTGAAGGTGAGAATTGAGAATCTTAACACTAATTTGGGAATAAAGTGATTGATAACAAGAAATAAAGTCAGTGAATTTTTCACCCTCATGTTTCTTACATCTCATCAAATCAGCTAATGTCATTTCAGGAACCATATGCACTTGGAAATGGTTAATAAAGGTGGTGTAGGAGCACCTAGGAAACACTAGGCAATTAGGAAGTCTAGGATGAATTTTTTTTTTGATGTGTCACCATGAAGGTCATGTTGACCTTTGTGATAGAGTTAGAGGTTTAAGAGTATGTCTTGCTCAGTAGTGATCAATAGGTTAAGGAGTGGAAAGGGTGGATGAGTTTAGAAACTCATTTTCTGATGAGTTTAAAAATTCATTTTACTAGAAATTGGCAACAAGTGCAAAATGGTGTATTTTGCAACTTTGCCACATTGTAACTGACATGTCTGACCAAGGGGAGGAATAACTACTCTTGTTAACTTATATAGGGGGCCTTGACCTGAGAGAAGGTTGGAAGCTTTTGCATTATTGGAAACTTATGAATACAATAGAAGACAATGATAAATTGGTGTAAATTTTATGGTTTTTGTTTTTGCTTTGAATTGTGTGTTAATGGAGTTATCTTGACACTATGTAATGTGTAGGAAGTAGTGAATTTATCTTCCAAGCATTATGTGGAACAATAGGTAGCTAGTTTATTTGTTTCAAGCAATCTTGTGTAATTAGTTTATTTCTTTTAGTTGTTGTTCTGACTGGCAGACTGTGGAAAATGGAGGTTCAGTTCACATTTCCACTGTACCTAGTGTATGGCTTTTGGGGATTGTGGCTAGACTCCATGATTGTAAATATGGTAGGGTTAGGAGTATTTAGTAGATAGGGTATCACTATGAGAGTCTTCTCCTGGGTGAGCTAAGAAGAGTCTGACTAGGGAAGACAAGAAGTGCAGAGCACTTGGGTTGCAGGGGTGTTCATCTCCTGGCAAAACACAGTGTGGAGAGGGTAGACATGAGCCTTGAAAAAGTATTGAATGTAGGAGGGAGCTCCATCTAGCTGTTTGGTGTTAGTAATCTCTAATAGTTGCAGGAAGGATAGGAAAATGGCTTAAAAAGACCTAATTATTGCCAAATTGTGGTTTAGGCATGTGTACGGTCAGTTGAGGGTTAAGACTTTTAAAATATTCAAGTGGTAGGCATAAGGACCAAGAAACCAAAGGAAAGATTCTGTGTTCTTTGGAAAAGTTAGGAGAGACAACCTGTTTTCTCAGAAGTGGAGACCTAATTGGGGCTCCTAGGCTAGTAGTCTTTTTAACCCTAAATGAGGGTTTGGTGGAAGTGATGAAAAGATGGAGTTAGGTGGATCTTTTTGAGCCCTAACAGGGTGGAATGAAGTTAGTAGAAGCATCTCCACACCCTTGCAAAACTAAGTTTTAGTTCTTGGGGAAAGTTAGTCTTTAGGGTAGATTAAGGGCTAAGGAAGAGTTAGAGATATTGCACCAAGATTGACTTGGTAGGTTGAATTGTGATGGTAGTGGGGTTGGACAGGAGAACCAAGGGTACCTAAACATGAGGAAGGTCCTAAAGGTTAAGGTGGTGAAGTAAGACACCAAGGAGGTCTTGCAAGCAAGACCCAGAGCAGGAATCAAATAGTGATTCCTCCAACCCCTCCCTATCAGATTGGTATCAGAGCAACAAAAGATTTGGGATAGAAAAATAGATGTCAGAGGTTGAGTCTAGTGGTTCTACTGACATGGTGAAAAATGGAGAATTGGCCAAGAAGTTTGAAGAACAGGAGGAAGATAATAGGCTATTGAGGGAAAGAATAGCCCAACTTGAGCAAATAATGAGTAATGCACAATTGGAAGGAAGGGTACCAAAGAAAGAAGAGGTTGCAGAGGAAGACACAATCCCTGAACATGACCCTGTTTTGCAAGAAGAGCCTTTCTTGAAGGCATTGAAGGCTTTGAGTGGAAAAGAACTTGAAGGAATACCACTGTTTAGTGGGAAAATGGAAGATGATCTGGTCATGGATTGGATAGAGGGAATAGAAAACCATTTTGAGTGTGATGGAGTCACTGAAGCACATAAGGTAAAGGTGGCCAAATCAAGATTGAGAGGTTCTGCCTTGACATGGTGGAAGTTCATTTAGATAGAGAGGGAAAAGGAAGGCAAGAAGCCTATTTTTACTTGGAAGGGAATGGTTGCCAAAGTGAGAGAAGCATGCATGCCTGATGATTATGAAATTCAGTTGCACAAGAAAAGACAGAGCTTGAGACAAAGAGACCAAGATGTGAATTCCTATACTGAGGAGTTTCAAAAACTTTGCATGAGGTCTAATGTAACTGAGGATGAAAATATTAAGGTGGCTAGGTATCTAAACGGCTTGAAGTGGAACATTCAAGAGGAGATGACTCTTCTAAGTCCCAAGATAGTGCACCAATGCTATCAATTGGCTATAAAGATTGAAGATAGGAGTAAGAGGAAACAAGAACAGGCTTCTAAGAGTAGAGGCAAAGGCAGAGATCAAAGAGGACATAGAGGTGGCTACCAAGGTAGAGGGACTGGACAAAGAAATCAGGGAGAGTCTAAACTCAGAGCATGGAGGTGAAACAACTTCTAGAGGAGGCTATGGAAGAGGTAGAGGACCCCAAGGAGGTTCAAATAGAGGAAGAGGAGCAGGTAGAAGTAACTCATACTTTTCTAGTATGAAGTGTTACAATAGTGGTCAAGTAGGCCATCCAGCTTATAGGTGCCCGGAGAAAGCATCTTCATCAAATACAAAAAAGAGAGTAGCATATGCTCAAGAGGACACCATGAGTGTCAAGTCACCAGAGGTCAGCCACATAGAATCAGAAATGGGGAAGAACCTGATGTTTAGTAGGTTTCTAATTAGACAACCAATCAAAGAGGAGCCAAAGCAAAGGAGAGCCTTATTCAGGGAAAGATGCAAAATACTTGGGAAGGTGTGCAAGGTTATAGTGGACTCAGGGTCTACTGATGACATCATCTCTAAGGAGGCAGTAAGGAAGTTGAAGTTGGAGAAAGTACCCCACACTAATCCTTACAAGGTGACATGGTTGAACAAAGGACATAGTGTTCTTGTAAATGAGTAGACAATGGTGGAGTTCTCCATTGGAGGGTACAAGGAGAAGTTGTTTTGTGATGTGTTACCCATGGATGCATTCCATCTTCTATTGGGAAGATCATGGTAGTATGACAGAGGTGCCATCTATGATGGAAAGGAAAATACTATCTCATTCCAAAAGGATGGAAAGACATTCAAGTTGCAGTCACTGTCAGATGAGGAAGAAGGACAGTCAAATACACCTAGTGTCTTATTAAGAAGTGTCAAAGAGTTCATTAACAACCTACATCAAGGAGGTGAAGGATATGTGGTCATGGTACAACCCAAAGAAGAGGACAAGACTGAGAAAACAGTCATACCCGGAGTAGTCCAAAAGTTGTTAGAACAGTTCAAAGACATAGTGAGTGATGGAACACCAACAACCTTACCTCCAAAGAGAGCCATTAGCCATCGAATTGACTTCATACCAGGAGCTTCGTTGCCAAATAAAGCAGCTTATAAGCTCACACTGGATCAAAATCTAGAGGTAGCTAGACAAGTGCAGGAGTTGTTAGATCAAGGATTGATTAGGAAGAGAATCATCCCATGTGTCGTACTAGTGGTCTTAGCAACCAAAAAAGGAGGCAAGTGGAGGTTATGCACTGATTCAAGATAAATAAATAGAATCACAATCAAGTATAGGTTCCCTATTCCTAGGATTGAGGACTTGATGGATTGTCTTGGAGGAGCTCAGTATTTCACCAAGTTGGATCTCAAAAGTGGTTACCATCAGATCAGAATTAAGGATGGAGATGAGTGGCAGACAACCTTTAAGACAACTGATGTGTTGTATGAGTGGAGAGTGATGCCATTTGGCCTCTCAAATGCCCCTAGCACATTCATGAGGCTCATGAATGAAGTGCTTAAGGATTTCACAGGTATATTTGTGGTGGTATATCTAGATGACATACTCATCTTTAGCAAGATAGCAAAAGAACATCTAAATCATGTGGAGTTGGTTCTTAAAAGGTTGCAAGAGGAGAAGTTAGCCATCAACCTAGAGAAATGTGAGTTCTTCAAACAAGAGATTTTGTATTTATGGTTTGTAGTATCCCAATGACCATTGAAGATGGATCCAAGCAAGGTGGAAGCTATCCTAAACTAGCCTACACCAACCACAGGGATATAGGTAAGAAGTTTTCATGGATTGGCTCAGTTTTATAGGAAGTTTATAAGAAACTTTAGTGGCATATGTGCACCAGTCCTAGATACAATCAAAGGTGGCTTAAAGACTAAGTTTAAGTGGACTCAAGAAGCTGAGAAAGGTTTTGAGAAACTAAAACAAGAAGTGGCAACTCAACCTATTCTTTTATTACCTAGTTTTGACAAGCTGTTTACTGTGGAATGTGATGCTAGTGGAATTGCAATAGGAGGAGTGCTAAGCCAAGAAGGTAGGCCTATAGCTTTCTTTAGTGAAAAGCTCAATGAAGCTAAGACAAAGTATTCTACCTATGACCTATAACTGTATGCTCTAGTGCAGTCACTTAGGAAGTGGAGGCATTATCTCCTACCTAAAGAGTTTGTAGTGTTTACTGACAATCAAGCACTTAGCTACATTAACACTCAAGAGAAATTGAGCAATAGACATTTGAAGTGGATGGAGTATCTTCAAGCTTTCACTTTCACCATCAAGCACAAGAAGGGATAGTTGAACAAGGTGTAAGATGCACTAAGTAGAATATTGCTGACAGTGCAGGAGATACAGATAAAGAGCATTGTAATAGACAGTTTCAAGGATCTCTATGGTGAAGATGAAGACTTCTCGAAGGCATATAAGGTATGTTCTGATTTTGAGAATCACTTTCATATTCAATTCTCAGAGTATACATTGAAGAGTGGACTTTTGTTCAAAGGGAATTAGTTATGTGTTCCAAAAGGTTCAATGAGAGAGAATCTTATCTAGGAGAAGCACAATGGTAGTCTTAGTGGTCATTTTGGTATCAACAAGACAATGGAACTAGTGCAAAGGTTCTACTATTGGCCCAAGTTGCCAAGGGATGTCAGAAGGTATGTGGAGTAGTGTGTAGTTTGTATCAAATCCAAAGGGGGAGCTAGTAATGCAGGTTTGTATCAACCTCTACCCATTCCCAATAGACCATGGGAGTGTGTTAGCATGGATTTTGTTGTAGGACTCCCTAAGACTAAGACAGGGTTTGATAGTGTCTATGTGGTGGTAGATAGATTCAGCAAGATGAGTCACTTTATCCCTTGCAAGACCACACATGATGCTAGCTACATTGCTCACCTTTTCTTCAAGGAAATTGTAAGGATCCATGGATTACCTTTGAGCATTGTATCGGACAGGTATGTGAAGTTCATGAATCATTTTTGGAAGACTCTATAGAGCAGATTAGGTACCAACCTGTCTTTTGGATCAGCTTACCATCCTCAGACTGATGGGAAAACAGAGGTGGTTAATAGGGTGTTAGGTAACCTTCTAAGATTCCTAACCAAAGAGTATGGATAGACATGGGACTTGGTCATATCATAGGTTGAGTATGCATACAATGACAGTGTGAACAGGACTACAGGGAAGAGTCCTTTTGAAATAGTGTATGGAATGCACCCAAGAGGTGTGTGTGAGCTCATGGATCTAGGAGCTATGGAGCATAGGAGTGGACATGCAGAGGATTTCTATCAGACCATGAAGGAGATTCAGGAGCAGGTGAAGAAGATAGTCACCAAGGCTACTCAAAAGTTGAAAGAGAAGATGGATTCATCTAGAAAGGATCTACAATTTGTAGTAGGAGACTATGTTATGGTCCACCTCAACAAGTCTAGGTTGCAGAAGGGGATATCAACCAAGTTGTAGATGAAAAGAGTGGGACCATGCAAGGTATTAGCCAAATATGGAAAGAATGCCTAAAAGGTGGAACTACTTGCAAATTTAGGGATTTCACCAGTGTTCAATGTAGCCGATCTGATCCGATATAAGGGAATAGTCAATGACATGGATAAAAATAGTGGGAATATCTTTAAGGATGTAAGCAACATAGCATTACCTACTCAAGACAAGCTTTAGGCAGAAAGGATCTTGGAGTCAAGGGTGAAGAAATCTACAAGGCATAAAGTGTGCATGGAGCACCTCATCAAGTGGAAGGACAAGCCAGAGTCTAAGGCTACATGGGTAGATGAAGCTCAGTTTAAGAAGCAGGGCATTGATGTGTCACTGATCTCTCCTCACATCCCCTAGTGTTTGTGCAGAGAGGGGGAGAATGGTGTAGGAGCACCTAGGAAACACTAGGCAATTAGGAAGTCTAGGATGAATTTTTGTTTTTGATGTGTTACCCTGAAGGTCATGTTGACCTTTGTGATAGAGTTAGAGGTTTAAGATTATGTCTTGGTCAGTAGTGATCTGTAGGTTAAGGAGTGGAAAGGGTGGATGAGTTTAGAAACTCATTTTACTAATGAGTTTAAAAATTCATTTTACTAGAAATTGGCAACAAGTGCAAAATGGTGTATTTTGCAACTTTGCCACATTGTAACTAACATGTCTGACCAAGGGGAGGCATAACTACTCTTGTTAACTTATATAGGGGGCCTCGACCTGAGAGAAGGTTGGAAACTTTTGCATTATTGGAAACTTATGAATACAAGAGAAGAGTGTAAATTTTATGGTTTTTGTTTTTGCTTTGAATTGTGTGTTAATGGAGTTATCCTGACACTGTGTAATGTGTAGGAAGTAGTTCATTTATCTTCCAAGCATTGTGTGGAACAATAGGTAGCTAGTTTATTCATTTCAAGCAATCTTGTGTAATTAGTTTGTCTCTTTTAGTTGTTGTTCTGATTGGAAGACTGTGGAAAATGGAGGTTTAGTTCACATTTCCACTATACCTAGTGTACAGATTTTGGGGATTGTGGCTAGAGTCCATGATTGTAAATATGGTAGGATTAGGAGTCTTTAGTAGATAGGGTATCACTGTGAGAGTCTTCTCCTAGGCGAGCTAAGAAGAGTCCGGCTAGGGAAGACAAGAAGTGCAAAGCACTTGGGTTGCAGGGGTGTTCATCTCCTGGAAAAACATGGTGTGGAGAGGGAAGACATGAGCCTTAGCAAGGTATTGAATGCATGAGGGAGCTCCATCTAATTTTTTTGTGTTATTAATCTCTAATAGTTGCAGGAAGGACAGGAAAATGGCTTAAAAAGACCTAATTATTGCCAAATTGTGGTTTAGGCTTGTGTACGATCAGTTGAGGGTTAAGACTTTTAAAATATTCAAGTGGTAGGCATAAGGACCAAGAAGCCAAAGGAAATATTTTGTGTTCTTTGGAAAATTTAGGAGAGACAACCTATTTTCTTGGAAGTGGAGACCTAATTGGGGCTCCTAGGCTAGTAGCCTTTTTAACCCTAAATAAGGGTTTGGTGGAAGTGATGAAAATATGGAGTTAGGTGGATCTTTCTGACCCCTAACAGGGTGGAATGAAGTCAGTAGAAGCATCTCCACACCCTTGCAAAACTAAGTTTTAGTTCTTGGGGAATGTTAGTCTTTAGGGTAGATTAAGGGCTAAGGAAGAGTTAGAGATATTGCACCAAGATTGACTTGGTAGGTTGAATTGTGATGGTAGTGGGGTTGGCCAGGAGAACCAGGGGTACCTAAACATGAGGAAGGTCCTAAAGGTTAAGGTGGTGAAGTAAGACACCAAGGAGGTCTTGCAAGCAAGACCCAGAGCAGGAATCAAACAGTGATTCCTCCAACCCCTCCCTATCAAAAGGCTTCAACAAGTTCATTAAATGAATGAATTGAGTTATTCAGTAATGTAGAAAACTAATCCAAGGCAATGTCTTTCAAGGATCAGGGAAAAATATTAGCCAAAAGTTTTTCCTCAAGGATAAAGTCACTACACAAAGTAGTAAAGGCATTAACATGATTAGCAGGATCTCCCTTTCCTCCATATTTCTCAAATCTAGGGATCTTTATACCTTGTGGTATTGAAGTTATCAATATCTCCAAAAATAGTGTGTTAATTTTGACATAGTATGAAGGTGGACCATTTTGATTTTGATTTATGGTGGAAACTTGGCGTTGAATGGATGAAAGGCTTTGTAAGAGGTGGTTAATAATAGGGTAATTTTTTTTGGTTTGAGATGGAGGTGTGTATGTGATGGAAGGACAAGTGAATGGATTGCTTGTGGGAGGAGTTACAAGGTTAGATGCCACATAGGTATAAGGAACACTGGTGGAAATGTTTGAGGTAGGAAGGACATTGCTATTTGGTTGCATCAATTTTGTCACTTGAGGATTGGTATAGGTGGGAATTGAGGTTATGGTTGAAGGGGGAGGAATTTAAATTCCTCCTTGGTTTTGCACATTGTTTGAAGTTTAAGAACCATTGGTGGTGGAAGGAAGATGTTATCCAAATATTTGAGCTATATTACGCACAAATTCTAGTCATTCATCACTTTCCATCATGCAGTGAATACTATCTATGGCAGGTCTAACGATGTTGGAAATATCTTTAGTACTCACACTATCTTGCAAATGGGCTAGGTCTTCATTAATTTTCATTATGTTTTCTTGAGGGATATGATCAACCATTGTTTGAGCACTTAGCATAGAATTTGTAGGTAAGGTAGGCATAGCAAAAGAGTTATGAAAGGTACAGTCCATACCTAGTGAACTAATATAGACACTAGGAGTAGGAGAGCTAGATAACCCAAGATCTACAATGAGTGTTTTATCGTCGGATGCCATGAGTCTTGTACTTCATCTCACCATAGTACTAGAAATAGGACACCAAGTAGTATAGTTCATGCATGGGATAAACCAAAGAAAGTGAAATGAATGCAATATTCTATGCTTACAATTACAATTGAAATAACGATAATTCTGCAAACTATAACAAAAAAATGAAAGCAACAAATAGAAGCATAGAAAATCAGATTTAAACCCTAAAAACTGCAACTTTACAGTCCATAGGGACTAAGACGCTAGCAAGGGCATCTTTGTCCTACTGATGAAATTCTAAAGTTCCAAAAAATGGAATAGAAAGAAAACAATACAGATAGGGTTTTGAGCAAAAATACCATAGAGGGGCTAAGACACCAGTAAGGGCATTTTAGTCCCAGTAATTTATTTTTTTTAGAAAAATAGCAAAGCCTAGATTGATAATAGTGCTCCCAGGTTGCCTACCCAAGGACCTAATGTTTAGAAAAAGATGCAAAAAATGCGACCTATATGCACTTTCACTAATACAAATATTTGAAACCCTCGATGCACTTTCACTAATGCAAGATGTAATACAAGAATGAATGGAACCTAGATCTAGGACCTCAATGAAATCCAAATCAATTTATTTTTTTTCCAAAATATCGAGTTCACCAAAATGAATAATAGGGGAATGGATGCTTTATAACCTAGGTCATAGAACACCACTTTTCTCCAATTATAATCCAAGGATGTCCTAGAATCCTAAATTGGATTGATTATCAACCCAAAGGTGAGTTAATTCTCAATAAGGGAGACTTAGGAAGGATTTTAAGGAGTTCACCACCAAGCAAAGGCTTGGAAAAGACAAATTGATATTTAATTCACAAAACCTAGTAATGCAAGCCAAATAATGAGTGTGATGACAAAATTAAGCAACAACAAGTTAGGATGTATGTACCTGGGAACTTTGGAAATGTGATAAGGATTCTAGAAATGAAAAAATGCTATCAAAATATGCTAGGGAGGACTAAGATGCCCTTAGTTTTGTCTTAGTCCCATTGTTATTTTTTGAGGAAAATGTAGAATATTTAAATGCCAGAACAAAATCTGAAAGAATCTATACAAAATATTGCTTGGAGGACTAAGATGCCCTTGTTGCCGACTTAGTCTTGATTTGAATTTTTGCAACTTCAAAATGTGCTCCTGAGGTTCAATGTCTGCACTTCCTTCTTCTCAGATCTCAGGTCTTGAAACCTCTAGATCTGGCATGTAGGTGACTTTCTGTGAAATCTACAAACTTATGTGAAGTGGCTAGCTTGAATGTAGATCTTGAATCAAAGGAATGCTTGATAGATCTTGACTTGGGTTGCTTTCTTGAACTAAAATCCTACATCACAAATGTTAGCTCAAAAACACACATACAAGAATATCTTTGACATGATGCTTGAATCTTGATGATGGCTCCAAATGCTTGATGAATTGCTCTTGAATGCTCTTGTGAACTCAATTATGCTATTAGGAATACTTTCACAAAATTCTTAGCTCCTTGGATGATAGAATGAGTAAAAGAACCTTGTATTTATACTTATCCATGCTTAATATCTCAAAATTGCACCATAATAGGCTGATATATTAATTCATTAATTAAAGTACAAACTAAATCCTACCAAGATTTGAAATTAAATCCCAAAAATAACTTCGAGGGGGACTAAGACACCGTAGGTGGCATCTTAGTCCCTAGGCTTGAAACTCGGGGTACAAACTCCAAAAAGGGGCCTCTTTAAGGAACATTTAAAAAGAGGGTCCCAAGACCTTTGGAGGAAAAATATTCCCTAGGTGGCATCTTAGTCTTGGTCCAAAAATCAAGGACACAACCAAGATCATTAAATTATCATTTATCCTTTGATGTTTGTCGGGATTAGCCATAAAAAGATATAATTTATTAGTCTTGTTGATGCAAAATAGGACCAATTAAGACATAAATAAAGAATAAATAAAGCAAGGAAAGCTCAAACAAGTGTGAAAATGCAAGGGTATGCATTTTCCTACACTACAAGAAGCATCAAGAATCTTCAAGAATTCATTCAAAAGAGCATTCAAGTTTCAAAAGAAAGAAAAGTTAAAGTTTTGGAGCATCATTAAAGTGTTTTTGTATGTCTTCAAGCTCACTTTCATTCAAGATATAACATTGTCAAGGGTTGATCATGATTTTTTATGGCGAATCATGATGGATTCTAGGTTGGGGAGATGCAACTAGCCATCAAGCCAAGAATAATGACTTGTTTCCTAAGTGATTCCATCCTCCATTATCACTCTACTTTCAGCCTAAGGAAGGTAGAAGCATTATTAAGGATCATTTGGGTGATTAGAGGTCTCTCAAAGTGAGTCTTTCATTTTCATTCATGCATCTCATTCTTACACAGTAGAATATGGTTGCATTATGTTTCACACTTCCTAGTCTTAGACACACTTAAGGCTAGGGTTTATGTTCACATTTACATTCAAGTTCCATTGATTCTATTAAGGTTTAATTACCAAACTAGGGGTTTGAACAAGGAAAACCCCCATAAGAAAATCAATTCTATATTCTATTTTGCGGGTATTTTCTCATATTCGGATCCAAAAATTAGTTTGGAAGGGAAGGACATGGATTGGAGCACAGATTTGAATCTTGAATTCTTGAAAAAGTAGAGCAGGTCAAATTTTCCAAAAGTGGTGAATGAGTCCCACTACAGGTGTTTTCTAGAACTGTTTATAGATTTAGATACCGTTTTCCTCAAAATTGGTTGTTGTGCAAAAATCTAGATCTAGAACTGATTTTTCCAGATTGGCGAATGAGTCCTAGTAGGTTGAAAGTTCATTTTTTTTAGCATATCAAAGTCCATCCAAGTCTTCTTCAAATTTCCAAGTGCACACATTCCTTTCTGTAGCTTTCTATTTTGTTTCATTTACATTTCTAGGCCATTTAGTTAAGGGTTGCATTGAACTAGGGTTTTGGGTATGTGCAGGATCATCATGGAAAAAATAGGCCCTTAAGAGGCAAAACTTCTAGAAAAATCAGTGTTAGGAAACTTGATGTAAAAATTTGAATAATTTATCTATATTATTTCAAAAATATGTAAGAAAAAATCTATAAATTGAATCTAGTTTCTAAACTACTAGGTTTGTTTAAAAAAAATAAAATCTATTTGGTGAAAATTTGAAATTTCAATGCGATAGTGCTTAAATTTTAGGAAAACATAAGAAGTAGGCGTCTGTCGACCACCCTAACACAATAAAATGATAAATTTATTTTTATAATATTTTTAGATATAAGTAGAGGGACTCATGTAACGACATGATGCATGTTTTTGTAATTTTTTTCCAAGAAATAATTAATTATGAATTTTTTATTACAACTTTTTAAAATATAAAACTCATATGTCCATCACCTTAACTTGGTCAAAACTTCATGAAATTCAATTTTTCTTTTTAATCCTATAGTATGTGAAGCATAGAATGTGATGCATGTTTTGGATTCAAAAATATGATACTCGTTTGAAATTTATAGATGTTTTTCAATCAGCCTATCAATCAGGACTTTAGTCATAATTCAAATAGAAATGAATGATAATTCTTATTAAATTCAAAGTAAAGGTTACCTTAGAATAGTGGTTTACACTTTCTAAGAGGAAGGAAAATTTGGATTTTTCCATTCCTCAAATCAAATGGGTTCGGGAACCCAATGGTTCGAGGAACCCAATGAAATGGTTCATCGAACCATTGGGTCGAACCCATGGTTTGGCTAAACTAGTGAATGCCTGAATTAAAAAATCATATCCAAGTGGGTTCGGTCGAACCTGGGTTCGACCGAACCCCTTCAATATGACAAAAACAAAAAAAAATGTTTCATTTTCACACTTTTACTGTGTTCTTTTACCAGTCACTGTCTCCCTGGTGCGCGTGGTGAACAGAGTCCGTGACGGCAACCAAACAAGGTTTCTCTCACCGGAAAAGCAAATTTCCGTTCCTCTCTTCAAAGTTCATCATTCCAGTTTGCATATCGACCACTATTGAGCATGAGGTATTTAAAATTCAATTTTTTTAGAGTTCAAAATGCATGTATTTGTTTAATTTCAAAACCCTAAATGCAATTTTTTTTAAATTTGTTGAATTCAAATTGCACTTGTTTGAAAGTTTTTAAAGCATTTTCAATATAGTATTTTGCTTCCCCGTTTTGCATATATTTTTGTCTTGTTAAACACCTTTCAAGAGAAAAATGAATATCAAAACTATCAACTATCTGTTAGGGGATGAGAGGTCTATAATTCAAAACTACACCCATTGAACTTGCATTTATATTTGGCATGTATTTTAACTTGTTCAATTTTTTTAAATCAATCCAAGGGTTTGAGTAAGGAAAAATGAGTTTCCTCCCAAAGTTAGTGCAAAAAAACATTATAATGGCTCTCAACATAGTCTAAAAAATGGAGATAAATAAATTCCTAAAGACTAGAAGTGTAGGGGTCAAGGTCACAAAATAATTTTAAAACTATAAATTTAGGGTCAAACTTGTAGATGAAAATGTAAATTTCATACATGTAGGAGTGAACCATGAAAGTCATAGCTTGGTTTGTTAAGGTGTCATAATATTAAATCTTATAAAAAATCAAGAATCATATCATTGATTATGTACATTACAATAAAATATCTCCATATAACAAATGAAGCTAAAAACCCTAACCTTCTTTGTCAATTCTATAGTGTGCTTGCTACATGAGTAATTTTTTTTATGAAAACCATGTTTAGGAATGAAAATATCCAATCCCTTATGCTTCTAAACTAAAGTTTGCAATGCTTATGGTTCTTTTGGCCTTATAGATTCTTGAATCATTTTATAATATAAAACCTACATATAACCTACTTTGGCTCTAATAATTGTAAACCCTTTAGGAATTATAAATTGTTGCATCTTGTCTTGATTTTCCCACCATTGTTATTCCTTTTGAAATTTTTACAAATTAGGCAAAGAATCCTTGCACTTATATAGAGGATCCTTATGTATGTTCTTAAAATTATTTAAGGTTAAATGACTTAATCTAAAATAAAGGCATATACAGATCTCTTGCAATTGTAACCTCTTTACTAGTGTTCAAACATATTTGATACCTTGATGGCATGACATAGATGATGTTGCTTGATATTGCTTTATCCATGGATACCCAAGTAAAATATGAGATACATCTAAAGAAGAAAGAATATGACATAGAATAAGAACTTCCCTCATCTTTTAGACCAAAAAATTAAGGTAAAATAATGTATCCTATAGTTTCAATCAACATATCATTAGTCAATTTTAAATAAACCCTCAAATATGCATATGCTTGTTTATAAAATGATGATAAAACAAAAATTATTCAATGCATACATTTTATTGGTGAGTAAGATCAATAAACACACCCTTACATGGTTCATGATCCACACAAAACCAAAGGACCATTATAATTATTTGGTAATATCTCACAATGTGAAAAAGGTGTCGAAAAAATTAACATACCTAAATCGTAAATTGACTTGTCATAAAGTGGGTGGGTAGCTTAGTGGTGGAGATTTGCATCCTAACTATTTCATGGAAATTTCAACATGGTATTAGAGCCAAGCTAGGTGCATTTGACACCTATGTTGTGGCTCAAGGGAGTGTGTTGGAGAAATGATACACACCTAAGCCATAAAAGACTCATCACAATGTGAGCCATTAGCTCAATAGTAGAGCATCCTAACACCAAATGGGAGGTCCTAAGTTTGAATACTGTTAGTCAATAGAAATTTCTATAAAAGTCAATCACTAGTACATAGAAGAAGAATAAGTACCCTTATAATTTTTATTAATACCAACAAATTATCATTCCTCACATACATAGGTGAATCATGATTTCAAGCTCGTCAACATGTATATGTACCTCAATCTCATGACCCTCATATAAAACCATTTTATTAGATTTATTTAGTGTAAAATATTTAAATTTTCATTAGGAGGAACAATTGAAGGATTGACCCCAATATTAACCCCCTCAACCTAATTTTTTTTATCAATCCAAATCCTTAATCAATTATTCCTTAATCATAAAATGTTGAGTATAATTACAATTAACTCTACAATTTAATAATAAAATTCTTTCTCATTATATCTTTTGGGAATAACTTTAGATTTATCTAATGGCCTAATAGGAGGAAGTGTAATCATGCAAGCACTAAGTAAATTTTGAAGCACATTTTACAAAGGAAAAAGTTGGAGGCTTTAGAGTCATAATTATATTAGAAACATTTATAATGTATAGTTTGTACAATGGTCATTTCATTTATTTTTTACTATCCTTTTTTGGAAATAATTTTTCTTTTCAAATTTACAAGGGTAGGATGATGTAGATGAAGCATTAAGAAGATCCATAATTAAGTGTGGTAGCCTCTAACAACTTTAGTTCTTAACATTCATCTCACTTGCACATGCAAATGTTAAGAATGTATATACTTTGTAGATCCTTGTTTATAGTCAAAAAATCTAAAATAATAAACTTCAATCCAACATTCCCAATATTTGCATTGACCAATTTCAATATTAAAAAATAGACCCAAATGGAAGATAATACTATTAAATTTCATGGGAAGAACTTATCCAATAACTTATCATCATACAAAAAATCCAAATATGTAGCACTAAAGAACCTTGAATGTGTCATGAGATCTCCTTTAACATTGTGCATCTCAAATCTAGGATCCAAAAATCCAACAAAAAATGGATATGTAAAATTTTCAATAGAAATTGAATTGTGTTTGATTTTTATATGTATGTCTTTTTTTGTTTCCATTGGGTAAGGAATCAACATTAATTTTCATCTCAACAAGCCTTTAAACATTAATGTCAAGGGTAGATAGAGGCACACTAGGATTAAGGACATGAATGAAAGTGGCAAGATGAGAAATGGAAGATTGGTTAGTATAAACTTGTCATGATGACGCTTGTAAATGAGTGTGGGTGAAAGCGAACTGGCACGATAAGGAATATCATGGAGAGTGAGGGTTTTATGGGAAGTGTAGCAAGGCAAGAACTTAATGTGGGAGACAAAGAGAGAACTATGTGCATCATAATAAGTAAGCATGAGGATGAGGATCTAGGAAGGGTGGGGGTGGTGGAAGGAGAAATAGAATTGCATAAGATAGATAGGAGGTAAAACTTTAAGGAGGGAATACATGAAGAAGCTTAGGATGTAGGAAAATGGCACATCACTCAAAGGGATTGTTGAGCTTATCCTTTACCTATTTAACTTTAAGTACTTTCTTTCCACATAGCTTATTAATTAACATAGTATATGAAGGAGATCAATCATTTTACTAGGATTAATATTACTAGCCAAATTTGCAAGATCCAAAGAAAGGTTGTGTGCATCAAAGCTATATCTTGATTACCATTTTCTCAACAAGGGCCTCATGGTCAAATGATTCTTCTCCATTATGATAAATTTAGTATCATGCATATTCCCAATCATACCAATTTTAGCTTGATTCACAACCATGGTGGGATTGAACTATGACTTCTTATAGTTAGGAAAAGAGGATGATTTTGGTATTAGAAGGAAATAAGGATCAAACAATGTTTAGATTTGATTAAGAAATTAGACAATGAGAAAGAACTTAAATCTAAAAACTAAATAAGATTCAAGAAAACCTTTAAACTACTTGGGTATCAAAGAATGATTTACATAATAAAAAGTTGAAAATCTACAAATAGAAATACCAAGTTACAAAAACAAGAATAATCGTTATGGTAATAGAAAGAGAAAATGCTTCCTCTTAAAAAACATAACATTAAGTACCAAAACATGATTCAAGTACCAACACATTCAAGTACCAAAACATTAAGTATGATGATTGGGATGAGAGGATCGACTTGGGGAGGATTATTATAACATCATTAGTTGGAACTTTTTAATTTTATCTCTTTGTGTTCCGTGTTGTTTTTAATGTTCTTAATTAGAGTGCGGATGATGTTAATATACATTTAATGATGCATTTTGAAATTTATTTAGTAAAGGTCTCATTTTGTACATCTTTAGTAATTGTATAAAAATTTGGAATATTTTGGTTAATACATCTTATTGAAAAACCATTCATTGAAAAATTTTGAAGCCCACAACCGAATGGTTTGTGATGACCTCTTGCCTTCAAAAATTTCTATTATGCTCATCAATTTCAAACCATTTTGGGGTTCTTGAATGTTTTTAAATTTTAACAAACTCATTACAAAAAGATGGATTTTGAATTTCTTTTTCGTTTTCACATTTAGGTTCTCTATTCTTATGTAATTTGGAGACACATTGAGTTTCATTGGTTCATGTGAGATATTTATAACAAGTATGCAATAAAGTCAAACTTTATTAGATTTGATTCAAGTAATATGACATATTTATTTTGCTTTCCAATCTATAATTTTTGATGTTCTCAAGGCTATATAATTGAAGTTCATTTATGTTAACATTATTAGATTAAATATTTTTATCCCCAATTATTTTCAAATGATTTTATACTTTAATCTTTGTATTCTTATTCTTTCTTTCATCGTTTCATTTAAAATTTGAACCATTTAAGGATGCTATGTTGTGTGATTTGTCTTCAATTCTTTTTAAATCAAGTTAATAGTATGAAAATATTATTGATGAGTAGATGAATTATTACAAGTTCTATTTTAGATTTGTATTCTTTTTTATCTAGATATTATTTACCAAAGTCTCATTGTTTTTAGGTTAATGCTTGTATATATATATATATAACATGGAAGCGTAGATCATGTTCCACACATTGCCAAATTGTTTGTTTTGAAATACTAGTAATGAGATAATAAAAAATTAAAGAGAGATTCATTAGCGATTGCAAACACGAGGATATATAAATAGACAATGCATGTGTATTGCATGAAGATCACAGAAAAACTAAAAGATGAACTTTAGAGGACTAGTGCATATTCCCCAGACAGAGTGACTGCTATTCTTTCCCGCATGTGGGAAGAAGTACATGGTGATGTTCCCCTTAAACAAATACAAGATAATGTCACAAAAGAAATGATAAAAGCCACTTGTTTTCCATTTTATCAAAATGTGTAGGTTAGGGGATACCCAATTCACTAGATGTGTTGATCATGCTATGGCCTCGATGATCCCCACAATTTCTATAGCGACACATGGTCTATACCCAAACAATGACTAGATTCCATTGTATTTTCTTTAGCAGTTGTATGCTAAGGTCCATTTGGGCCTCAAAGTTAACTACCTGGACATTCCAC
>VDFB02128046.1:0-50998 GCA_007258455.2 Sequoia sempervirens
GTCCTATTCATTCTAATAAATCCATTCACTCATTCCATGTAACCATTCATCTACTTCGAACCTTCATCTATTATCTCAACACTTCATCGAACCTCCTATCATCTCCAACATTCATCAAACCTCCTATCATTTCAAACTCTCATTCCATAATCTTGATCAATCGTTTACTCATTCTGAGTAATCTTCCACCTGTTCCCACCCTTCACCTTCTAGTTCCAAGAATCATTCATCTATCCATCTGGTCACCTTTTGCTCATCCAAATCCTTATCCCTCTATCCAATCCACCCAAACAATCCTTTTCCTCCCCCCATCCTCTCCCCTCATCCCATCTCATAATCCCTTGTCATTGGTATCTAGCTATAAGATTTTCCCCATGCAATCCAATGTCATCTATCTTATCATCATCACTTCTGCTTCTTTTGCATCTTTTCTATCTCATCGTTCATCACTTCATCATTCATCTATATGGCATGTCATTCGCCCACTTCATCTTTGATGATTTGGATAACTATCCCATCCTTGAGCTTTATATAGTCACTATCATCCAATCCAATCCAACAGGTCTATCTTGTTCTGTCATGTCAGTTCCGTCATTTTAACCCCTTATCTAGGGTTATCTCATCATTTCATCAATCACTTATGCGTGACCTTTTGTGTGAACTTCGTTGCCCCTACGGCTTTCCATTAGGCAAGGTCGATCGGCTGATCTGCTTCCGGTTCCATCCATCATCGATACCATATTTTCCACTTTTCTCCTATTCTCTATCCTATATTGGTCATCCATCGCAATGTCCATCATGGTCTGTCGTTAACCGTTTATCGAACTACAAGGGCTCTGTGCTTCCACATAGGCAAGGCTAATCTTTGATCGGCCCCCGAGCCCCTAGGTCACTAGGATGTGTTAGTCTCCTATCTTGTGTCATGTCTCTTGTGTTGTGTCATCAAGCTATGCCCTTATCTAGCTGGTTCTTAACCAACAAGATCCACTTGTATCATCCAATCCAATCAGTTTCGAATATCCTACGTCATATCGATCTTTTAGCTTAGTATCCATCATCGGTCTCAATAGGATGCATCCTTCCTAACAGACCTCATCAATCCCATCCATCCCCTTGATCCTATGACAAAGGACATTTGAAATTGATTGTGATCTTTTGATGCTTTTGGATTTTGTTTATCATTTGAGCTCCCTATCATCACTTGTCACAGTCACCTTGATCTATCATATCATGGTGTGCTTTGACTAGTCCACATAGGGGCATATCTTGATCTTTTGTTTGTTTGTGTCTTCTTGGTTGTCCCACGTAGTACCCCCCAAGATCTTTGTGGTCTTGTGTTACGCTAGGGCATCCTCATGTGCTTGTGGTTATTCCAATACCTGGCCCGACCAAGGTCTTCGTGACTTTGGGGTATTGGGATATCCTTCTTGTCTATTGTGTGTGTTTTATGCATTTGACACAAATCTGCCTTGGTTCCACATACCCTGGCACTTGGTGTCTTATACTATAGCAAAAATCAGTGCTCCGAAGATGGCAAATTGCATTAGGATTGCATTTCATTCTCCATTCCATAATTTTGCATATATCCCCCATCCTCTTATATATCACAATCCCCCCATCCATTCATCCTTCATCCTTATCTCACATCTCTATCCAACCCCCCATCCATTCCATTTAGCCTGAATCATCTAATCATATCCTTGGTCTTGTTCTCAATCTTGTTACCAGCCTTGACCCATCATCATCATCATCCATTAGTATCCTTTCTTATCCCTTTGGTGTTGTCTTGGGATGTATCCTTCCCTCATCAACAACACTTTCATCATCATCATCAGGAGGTATTCTTCCCTATCCTTTGGTGGTGTTTTGGGATGTATCCTTCCCTCATCAATACCACTTAGTGGGATGTATCCTTCCCTATCCTCGTGTTGTTTCGAGATCCTTCATTCCCTAATTGACAACACTCCATCCATCCTCAACGCCTTTTGGCTTATCCATTTTTGTTTCCCAACCTCCTGTCACCTTTTCATCCTTTCATATCCATCCCTTTGCATCCTCTTCCTCATCTCCCATTTCATCATCTCATCCATTTCGAGAGCACACACGTGTTCTCTTCAACCCGCATGTCCTCTCGAGGGGGCATCCTCAATCCCTACTCTTCATCTTCACCCCCATCGTCTTCCTTCCTAGTCATCCCTTTGATGACTGAGGCATCTTTTCCAATCTAACCATCTCCTTCTAGGTTCTATATTTTAATATTCTTTGAAATGATGCTACTTCGTAACACCATCTCAAAGAGGGGCAAAATGTAGACATCCAAATTTGGACACTTAATTTATCCAAATTTATCACTTTTCATCTAAACATCCTCTTATCTAAGTTAATTAAGTAGTATTACTATTATTTAATTAATATCCTTAATTCTGCCAAATCCCTAAGGTATTTAATTAATAATTAAATACCTTACCCTCCTTAATCCCTTTTCATCAAATGAATTAAATAAATATTACATTTATTTAATTCCTCACATGTCATTTTCATCTAATCCTAATCCATCTCCTAATTTCTTCATTAGGGATGTGCACATGCCTAATCCTTGATTGGGATGTGTCACATCCTCAACTACAGGATTGGCCACAATCCTGTTCCAACCTAATTATCCTCTAATTACTAGTCAAACCTAGTCGTACTGTAGTCCAACTCTCCCCATCTCCCAAGGAATTTTTAATTCCTTTTTATTCACCTTAGGCTCCTCTCTTCCCCATGTGAATTTTTAATTCACATTTTATTCCTTCTAGAATCCCCTTTTCCCATGCACCTTCTAGAATATTTGACTTGTCACATCAAGTCACATGTGACAAACTCCCACCTTTTAGGAACATTGTCTTATCCACTAGATTCTTCCAATCATTGTGAATTTTTAATTCACTTTTATTCACCCAAGATTCTTCCCATCTCCCAATGTACTTGGAAGGTACTTGTCCTTCCTCCACCTCATGTACCTTTTTGACACATCACTTACACCTCATCTCCCCTTGGCCATTTCACCCTCCACATGTCAAGATGTGAGGGCTTGTGGGTTCTCAACCCACCATAGCCCTTCATCTTGACCTTGTTGGATCAATCTTGACCGTTGAATTCTCTAGAGAATTCAAGTTCCTCTATAAATACCCCCTCCTCAAGGGCATTTTAAAAAACACTTAGTCATTTTGTAACTACATGCTGCCATTTTGTGCACTCATCTAGTCTTCAATTACATTCACTTGCATTAATACCCAAGCACATAGTAAAATCTTCCATTTTAGCCACATCAAGAGCCATCAAGGAGCACACATATCATTCCAAGCAAGGGCCAATCAAAGAGACATCAATAGCAAGGAAGGTAAAACCATTCGTGTCTTGTGTTATCTATTTTCCTTATTGTTTTGTCACTCTCTTTTGGCTAATCTTGAGGTGTCCTTGGTTTTCTTTATCATTCATATTTTGAGTCATTTTATGCACTAGAATAGGATAGATTCCAAAGTACACATAGGGTTGAGGGTTGAGGGTTTAGGGTAGAGAGTTTAAGGGTTTAGGGTTGAGGGTATAGGATTGAGAGATTAGGGTTGAGGGTAGAGGGTAGAGGGTTTAGGGTTTAAGGTTTAAGGGTTTATGGTTGAGGGCTTAAGGGTTGAGGTATAGGGTTGAGGTATAGGGTTGAGGGATTAGGGTAGAGAGGGAGGGATGGAGGGAGGGAGAGATGGAGGGAGAAGTGATATAGAGAGGAGAGAAGAAGAGGGAAGGAGAAAGATAGATGAGGGTTGAGGATAGAGAGTTTTTGGTATAGGGTTGAGGGTCCAATGTATAGGCTAGAGGGTTGAGGGATTAGAGTTGAGGGATTAAGGGTTGAGGGTTTAGGGTTTAAGGGTTGAGGGTTGAGGGATTATGGTTGAGGGATTAAGGTTGAGGGATTAAGGGTTGAGGGTTTAGGGGTTGAGGGATTAGGTTTGAGGGATTAGGGTTGAGGGTAGAGGGTTGAGGGTTAATGGTAGAGGGTTTAAGAGTTGAGGGTATAGGGTTGAGGGATTAGGATAGAGAGGGAGGGAGAGATGGAGGGAGAAATGAGATAGAGAGGAGAGAAGAGGAGGAAAGGAGAGAGAGAGATATGAGGGTTGAGGACCTATATGGTTGAGGGTTTATGGTATTGGGTCAAGATGGTAGAGGGTAGAGGGTTTAAGGGTTAAGGGTTGAATGTTTAAGGATTGAGGGTATAGGGTTGAGGATAGAGGGTAGAGGAGGGAGAGAGAGATGGAGGGAGAGAGAGGTGAGATAGAGAGAAGGAGAGAAGAGGAGAGAAGAGGAGGGAAAGGAGGAGGAGGAGAGAGATGAGGGTTGAGATCCAGATTACTCTAGGAGTAGAGGATTGAGAGTGGGTTTAGGGTATTGGAGTCAGAGGGGTATAGAGGTAGAGAGGAGGATGGAGATATGGAGGAGAGTGAAGAAGAGATATAAGGAGAAGATGAGGGAAAGAAAGAAAAGATATAAAGAGTTGAGGATCCAGTAACAAGAATTAGAGGAGGCTAAGTTAGTGATTTGAGGTCCAATGTATAGAAATTAGGTATAGAAGGGGTTGAGTGTTTAGGGAGAGAGAGAGAGAAGAGAGAGAGAGAGAGAGAGAGAGAGAGAGAGAGAGAGAGAGAGAGAGAGAGAGAGAGAGAGAGAGAGAAACCTTTAGAAAATCAACATTTTTCATAACACATGTTTTGAAGATGTTGAGATATAGTTGTTTTGTATAGCAAGAAAAAAAAGCTCACGTTAGATGTTGAGATATAGTTATTTTGTATAGCAAGACAAAAAATGATCACGTTATAATGTGAGCGCATTTTGGCTTCTTATAAAAATGGTAAACAAGTAAACACACCCATGATCTAGGCCCACATGCTCTATTATTCTCCTAGTTATGCACATGTTCTGATAAAAAGAAGCTTTTTGATGTTGTTGGGAAGTGAACATGCAATTTTTTCACATTCTACCACCTTTGCATGAACTTTCCACCACCTTTTATGGTTTTTCAAACTTAGGAAGGAGGAAATAATAGATTTTTCACATCAAATTTGATATATATCAATTCAAGTCTCAATTTTTATAGTGTTACAATGTTAATTGTGATTGGATTGTAGGAATTTAGCATTATACATTGGTTATTTGTATTATTGTTAGTAATTTTATTCAAGAGTGATATACAATTGAACATTGAAAAGGAAACAAGCTTGTGAAAAACTCAAATTGTTGAGGATTTTGATGCAAGAAGAAACAAAGACTACATAATTGGGTAGAAATCCTCCATTCAAATAACTATTTATTAGGTATGTGAAGTTTTTACAAATTTTGTTTATATTTTCTTTAATTCTATTATGTTTCTTTATCATCCCTTATCATACATGCTTAATAAAATGCTTTAATTTTGTTATTATGCATAATCCATGTTCATCATTATTTGTTTGTCATTATAACCTTAGCTCCTCTTGGCATATTTTAACCTACATGATTCTTTACACTTTCCAATTACATTTTAAACCACATCTCTTTGAGGGATTTTTTTAAACCAATTGGCCTACCTTGTGTATGCTTCCACATTTTGTATACAAATATATATGAGAGTAGTTATAAGTATGTAATTTAATACATCATTTCTCAATAATTTTCTATGGATGTGCATACCCCTTTCCAAATATCCATTTTGGTATAGGCATGAGGGGTGTTGGAAAATACAGTGGAATTTGGTTTTACACCTAGAAATTGCATTAGCTTGAAATTTTCTAAAGCCTTTTAAACAAATCTATTTTGTGCATATCCCGCAATCATCGTAGTTCATGAGGACATCTCATTGAGGCAATTTTTCAAATAGTTCTACCAAAGCAACTGATTTCCTTAACTATGCTACCAAATTTTTCATACATGTTTACTAAAGCATTTTATCAAATAACATAGACAAGGCAATCAATTGTTTGAAAAAATGCATCAAAGAAATATGATCTCATGTTGATGCATATCACCATGAGACCACATTTCTTTGAGGATTTTTTTCAAACAACTGATTTGCTTGTCTATGCTACCAAATTTTCCATGCATGTATACCAAATAATTTTATCAAACAACATAGATCAGGCAATCTGCTATTTAAAAAAATGCCTCAAAGAAATCATCAAGTCTCATGGTGATGCACATCTTTCATGAGACCATTCTTCAAATCGACCCTCAAGCTTAGTTGATTTCTTCTATGCTACCAAATTTTTCTATCTGTCTACCAAATGTTTTATGAAACAACATGAAAAGGCAATCAATTGTTTGAGAAAATGCCTCAAAGAAATGTGGTCTCATGGTTGATGTTGATAAAACTAACTTGGTATTTTATGGAAAATTTGGCCAGCAAACAGGCACAATCAACTTATTTGAGAAAATGCCTCAAATAAATGTGAATGTCTCATGGTGAACATCACCATGGTACATTTTAATTTTCTCAAATAATTGATTGCTTTTGTCCTATCACTATGATTTTCCATATGTCCAATTTTTTTGTCAAATTGACCTTTCTTTCAATGAGATTGATTGATTCACGGATACCACCTTGTTCCCAAAATTTGGGATGTCCAGGAACAAAGTTATGGAATTTGGATATATATTCAAGCCAATTTTATCTTCTTGAAAGCTTGTAATGTATTTTAAAAAAATCATTTTTTGCTTATCTTGTGATCATGGCATTTCATGAGACCATGTTTCATGTTTTGATAGATGTCATACCCCATTCCAAGGTACCCATTACAAGGTAGTGAGATCACTAGGTACATCTCTATGAGACCACATTTCTATGAGGCATTTTTTCAAACAAACTGCTCTCATTGACAAACCTAGTGAGCTCACTTCAACTGTCTATGCTACATTTGCATACATTTCTACCAAAATTGTTTGTATGAATTCACATGCCTTGTCCATGCTTCCCATTTTGTGCCCTATGTACAATCATGACATTCCACAAGACCACATTTCATTAAGGCATTCTATCAAAATTCGTATTGACTTTGACAACTAGCTTGTCAATCTTGTTGAGATGACAGCCAGTGGTTGTTTGAAAAAATGCCTCACTAAGTAAGAGATCACTCATAATGATAGCCATCACCATGAGACCCCATTTCTATGAGGGCAGCCCTCTATCAAATAACTACTATATGAACAATGATGAGGCTCACTAGCTTGTCAATGTGGTAGCATTGACAAGCTAGTGGGTTGTTTGAAAAAATGCCTCATAGAAATGGGTTCTCATGGTGATGTACACAAGGTATTGGAATGTTTGAAAAAATTCCTCATAGAAATGGGGTCTCATGGTGATATACATCTAGCCCATCTCATTTAAATATTGATGAAATTCCTAATGTTGAGATGAATCTACCTTTGACAACACCACCTAGAATTTTGCATAGAAAGCCAAAGTTTTTTATTAATATTGATCAGAATATTTTGTAGCCAATAAAATATAAGATTCCACAATGCACTTGTAGAAGATATGCTCATAAGATTTGGAGATTGTTCTTTGAATAGTTAAATGGGACCGCAAGATTTCAACTATTTGTTGAAATGATGTGAAGTATAAAGTATAGGTCCATCATGAAGAATCTTGGATTGAGAACATCAGATGCTTGAAGTGAAAAAACTATTGTGAAGAATTTAATGGATGCATATGAGAGTGTGGGTACAATCTCACACTCAAAAGATAATAATGTCACATGATGTGTCATTACATCAACAATAGTAAGTAATCAAATGAGGAAAGCTTGTATCATTAGAAAGATGAGTCAACAATTGAAAATTAATAGAAAAACTTTATCAAGATCCATTCAAAGGTGCCATAGAATTGAGGACATTGATTCCACTGAATTATGAGAATTCTCGGGGAGACTACCATGAAAAGATAAACCAGTTGTTGAAGCATTGAGATCAGTAATTGAAGACTATTGGAAGAATAACACAAGGGTTTCTCTGAATCAAAGGGATGTGGTAAGGAGAATCGATAGTTTTTAACTGTGAGTCACATCCAAAGATTTTGTGGATATGACTCAAACATATTTTTTTCATAAATTTATATATGTTTAGATTTGCATACAAATAATATTTTACAAGATTGTGGCATACGTGCCCCACCAACATCTTCAAGGGACTTCTTATCAAAAATTTATGTGAAAAAAGAGGAAGGTCAAATATTCTATAGGAAACTATGCTTGGATGGCACATGTTAGCATTGTAGTGGATTGTAATGTATGCCAATATGTGTACATATGGAAAGCACAAATAACAATTTGACTATCACATTCAAGTTTAACTTACTCGCAATTAAAGCCAATACCTTTCCCATGTCTCTATAACCAAACTGCCTCTTTGGAGGTAGGTGGAACAACCAAGTGTGTTGAACTCACGTCCAACCAAGGTGTAGAATTCTCGATCTTTACTGTTGAAAAAGATTTTCTTACAAGTAGCCATTCGAACATATATATCTTACCACAAGAGAACTCAAGCCTCACCTATTTCTCCAAGTATCCATGAGACCTGTAACCAACCAATCCATACCAAACTCCAAATGCAACATTGCACTATCATGAAGTAATCAAGCAAAATCATGATTTACCCAATACATAAGAGAACTACACAAGATCAATGCCAAAGCTCCAATCATGAATCGAGAACATAAACATGACAACATGATCTAACCATCTCCTCCAAGGAGATCACATGCATCATAACATACATAAACATTCAAGTCTCAATAAGTACCATGCCAAACTCTAAACATGTATCAAGAGTAAACCATGACATAATATCAACCACTCTAAACCAAGAAAAAATATATCCCCAATCACATGAAGATAACCTTACCAATGAGGCATCCACGTCACTTCCAACAACTCCCACTGAACCGTGGTACGAGCTACAAATGGCATCATGACTACCATCGTCTTCACAAAGATCACTCTTTCACATCAATTAAAGAGTCGTCACTAACATTTTTACATGAAATGATCAAAGCATGATTACCGTCATCCGAGGATTCCTTTGTAGAAGAATCAAAAATCTTTTTCTCTTTCTTACAATCCTTCTTCACATGTCCCAGTTTACCAAAGTTCCAACACTTTACCTTACTCTGTCCTTTTGACTTACCCTTCCCTTCCTTATCTCCCTTAGGTTCCTTTTTCTCAGGCCTACCTTTTATAGAAAAGGCACCTTGAATTTTCATTTTAGACTTCCTCCTTATCTCCTCTGATAGGAGAGTAGGAATTATATTTTCCATCTTTAGATCTACACCACTACCACTGAGAGCAACAATTAGATTTTCCCAAGATTCTGGTAAAGAACAAAGTAACAATATACATTTATCTTCATCTTCTAGCTTTACATCTACAGATGCTAACTGACTTAGAATCAAATTAAAAGCATTCAAATTATTTGCAACAAAATCACCATCTTTCATCTTTAAAGAATACAATTGTATTTTCATATACAACTTATTAGTAAGACTTTTGGTTTGATAGATATCACCTATTCTCTTCCACAACTTATATGCGGTAGTTTCATTTGAAACATTCAAGAGAAAAACATCAACAAGACATAATCTTATGGTCCCTCTTGCCTTCTTATCAAGCTTATCCCAATCCTCATCTGACATCATTGTAGGTGACTTGTCTCTTAACAACTATGTGATCTCTCTCTTCAAGGAGATCCTCCATTTTTAGTTTCCACATCTCATAATTAGATCCATTGAATCTTTCAATATCTAAACGTGAATTAAAACTCATTGTAACAAACTTATTTTTCAAAATCAGCAATAACATAATAGTAAAAGTTCCCACTATAGCCAAAAAACCTTCAAAATTTTAATAGAAAGGTGCCCCAAACTCTACCCAACCATTAGCTCCAATACCAAATGTTGAAAATGGAGGTAATTATGTAGCTCAATACTTTGTAAAATTATTGTAGTTGTAGATCTAATTAAGTATTCTTTGTGGATGATTATCTGTTTAATTCATTTTACCATTTGTAGAAGTAGACAGAAGATTGTAGAAGAATAAGACCAGAAGAAAGAAGTTACACAACATATACCATGGAGAAACCCTTTTGAGAAAATACTCCACCAAGAATCAATGTATTATTTAATCTTAGAATAAGATTACAATAATTCCAATCCTTGCTTGAGATGCTTCTTTTTCCTTCAACAATAATTTAGATAATCATCCACAAAGAAATTGTAACAAAGAATACTTAATTAGATCTATAGCTACAATAGTTTTACAAAGTATTAAGCTACATAATTACCTCCATTTTCAACAACATCTAATCTTCATTATGGAAGGTGCATGAGTCTGACCATGAGGCAATACTTGAAACAATAAAGAGTAGAGTAGACCTGGATGGTTCATTGGATTAATTTGTAAGTATGTACATTGGTTCTTATTAATTTGTAAGTATGCACATTAACTTGTATTAAAATTTAGAGTATGCACATCAAGATTAGTTCATAGTTAGACCTTTCGTTTCTATATTTCAAGTTTACATATGAATATTGGGTAGATCATATCTTTTTGTTCAATGCATATCATAGACAAGGTAGTGAGCATTGACAAGCTCACTACATTTTCAATGTGGTAGCATAAAAAAGGTAGTGAGTTGTTTGAAAAAAATGCATCAAAGAAATGGGGTCTCCTAGTGATGTAGTGGGCTGTTTGAAAAAAATGCCTCAAAGAAATGGGGTCTCCTAGTGATGTACATCACTAGGAGACCCCATTTCTTTTAGGCATTTTTTTCAAACAACTCACTACCTTGTCTATGCTACTACATTGACAATTTGACAAGCTCACTAGCTTGTCAATGCAGATGCATTGGAAAGGTAGTGAGCATTGTAAGAAAAAATGCCTCAAAGAAATGGGGTCTCATAGTGATGTACATCAGCAGGAGACCCCATTTATTTGAGGATTTTTTTCAAATAGCTCACTACCTTGTATTCAATATTTTAAACAATATTCCTTCTAACCCCACTTATAGATAGGTGAATTTTCTATTAATTCATTGGTTGTGAGATCATTATTTGACTCAATAAGAAGTTGGTCCACTTGATTAAGTAGTCAATTTTCAATAATTTATTTTTTTATTCATCACCTTATTCTATCATTCATCCCATTGATTTTGGCATACCTTTGTGAGAATGAATATTTTTACTCAATCATTAACCACTGGCAATACATCCTTTAAAAAATTAGTTTGATTGATCTCTTAAAAAATGTATGTTTGTTCCTTTTCCTCTTACATTTTATACCATTTTAATTAATGTCCTAAATTTAGTAATGTGTAAATGCATTGTTTTACATTAAAAATCTAAACTCTAACTTTGACTATATTTTTCTCATATTGTCCTTTTATTAGTTTTCCTACAAGGTGGTGAGCTCTTTGAGGAATTTTTTCTTACAATGCTCACTACCTTGTCAATGCATCCACATTGACCATGAAGACATATCTCATTGAGGCATTTTTTCAAATAGTTCATGTGCCTTGTTTATGCATCCACATTTCACATGTGTCTACTAAGGAAATTACAACCATGAAACTCATGAAAATCCCCCCTTTTATGTTTTTATAGATGCCATACCCATTCCAAGGTCCCATTGCTGCTATGGCTAAAAGCCTAAAACAAGTGTTTTCCAACAAACTATGGATGCATGAAAAAAATCTTTCAGGGCATAATAGTAAGCAAAAGCATAGACAAGGTATTGAGTTATTTGAAAAAAATGCCTCAAATAAATGTGGTCTCATGGTGATGTCCATCACCACGAGACCACATTTATTTAAGGCATTTTTTCAAACAGCTCATTGCCTTGACTATGCTACCACATTTTCCATATTTTTTCCATTTTGGGCATATCCTGCAATCATTCCAATCTTTATGAGAAGATTGAAAAATGAAAAAATGAAGTAAAAAATTCTTGAACTTAATACTTCTATGGATAAAATACAATTGGAAATAGATGATAAGGAAGAAGCAATATGATATCAATAGTTGTAGATGCAAAGGCAATAGTTGGAAGTGTTGAAATTGAAGCAAAACAACTGAAGACTAAAATTAACCACTTAGAAAAGGAATTAAAATACAAGAATAAGATTTTATCGTCAATGAAAAGGAGGTTAGTCTACTCTAAGAAAGCTTGAAAAAGAAGCAGACCAAATTGAATGAGATATATAATCTATTCAATGAAGAGATTCTTCCTGCTCTCAAAAAGCTGAGGAAGGTGTGTGTGTGGATTCTTCTCTATTCATCATATGACCAAATAAAATATATCAACACATCCATATGGGTGGGTTTATGCTAGGAAAGGTCCTCTTTCACACCCAAACACGCCGAAACAATCTAAGCCACATTCTACCATAAAAGTCTCTTAAGAGACCAAAGAGCAAAAGGGTAACAAACTTCAATGAGCGATTACTCAAAAAATATGACACTTGGAAACATTCCATCTAAGGCTATGAGATCACGTAGTGCCCATATACAATAACCTTTCTCAATTTTTGATATCTCTAAGTTGTTTTCCTGTGGTGAACATATTTCAGTTGATGGAAAACAGGTCAGTTGCATGTAGTGTAAAGTTGGAAAGTGTTGTAATTTTCATTTTGTTCATCACATGACCAAACCAAATATTCCAACACATATGTATGGGTGGGTTTATGATATGAAAGGTCCTCTTTCACACCCAAACATGCTGAAATTGTTCGAGCCACATTCTACCGATGAAGTCTCTTAAGAGACCAAAGTGCAAAAGGGAAAAAAACTTTGACATGAAATTACTCAAAAACCATGGCACTTGAAAAAACTCTATCTAAAGCTATGAGATCATGTAGGCCCCCTCTACAGTAAAATCTCTCATTTTTTGATAGATCCAAGTTGTTTTCCTATGGTGAACACTTTTCAATTGATGGAAAACAGGTCAGTTGCATGTAGTGCAAAGTTGGAAAGTGGTGTAACTTTAGTTCTATTTGACATATGATCGAACCAACTATTCCAACACATTCGTATGGGTGGATTTATGCTATGAAAGGTTCTATTTCACACCCAAACATGCTGAAATGGTCTAAGCCACATTCTACTGGCGAAGTCTCTTAAGAGACGAAAGTGCAAAAGGGCAACAAACTTTGACAATCGATTACTCAAAAATCACGACACTTGGAAATACTCTATCTGAGGCTACGAGATCACGTAGGGCCCTCTATAATAATATCTCTTGGTTTTTGATAGCTCTAAGTCATTTTCCTATGGTGAACACATTTCATTTGATGGAAAACATGTTAGTTGCATGTAGTGTAAAGTTGGAATGTAGTGTAAACTTCATTTTGTTCATCATACGACCAAACTGACTATTCCAACATGTATGTATGGATGGGTTTATTCTAGGAAAGGTCCTATTTGACACCCAAACAAATTGAAACGATCTGAGCCACATTCTACTAGTGAAGTCTCTTAAGAGACCAAAGTGCAAAAGGGCAACAAATTTCAATGAGCGATTACTCAAAAATTGTGGCACTTGGAAAAAATTTGTTTGAGGCTATGAGATCAAGTAGGGATCCTCTACAATAACCTCTCTCAATTTTTTATGTCTCCAATTCTTTTTCCCATGGTGAAAATATTTTTATTGATGGAAAACAGGTCAGTTGCATGTAGTGTAAAGTTGGAAAGTGGTGTAACTTTCATTTTGTTCATCATACAACTGAATCGACTGTTCCAACATATCCATATGGGTGGTTTTATGCTAACCAAGGTCCTCTATCATACCCAAACATGTCGAAATATTCCAAGCCACATTCTATCGACGAAGTCTCTTAAGAGACCAAAGTGCAAAAGGGCAACAAACTTTGATGAGCAATTGCTCAGAAACCGTAGTACTTGGAAACACTTTGTTTAAGGCTACATGATCATGTAGGTCCCCTCTACAATAACCTCTCTTATTTTTTGATAGCTCCAAGTGGTTTTACCATGGTGAATAAATTTCAATTGATGAAAAATGGGTCAGTTGCATGTAGTGTAAAGTTGCAAGGTAGGCTACTTTTTTGTTTTGTTCTTCATGGGGCCAAACAGTTAGTTACAACATATCTAAATGGGAACATATATGCTAGGAATGGTCAGTGTACTTTGATATAAAAGGTTCATAGACTTCCTATTCGACGGGTCACAACTTTTCACCTTTAAAAAGTCACAACCAAATTCATATCATCACTATTCGTGAGAACCTAAATTGATTTATTTATAACTTTTTAGATATGCTTGGGGAAAAGGAAATTCTTGAACCTTCAGTTGGTTCTATTTTTGTCATGCACGTCTCTTGAAGTTGTTTATTAACTATTGTAAGCATGCAATTTTAAATTTTAAAGTTGCATTCTTCTAATTATTGGATTCAAATTCATGTTTAGAAATAGGATGAATATATATGATGTTTGTTGTTGGGAAGATCACTTCATGGTCTCTTAATCTCCAATAATCTAGTTCCCTTATGGTTTTTAATAAGACTTGCATGTCTTGAGTTTTTGTTTGTGAGACTTAGTTGTTACTTTCCATTTTCTTTCGTCAATAGTTTTATGATGTTTTCTTTATATGCGTAATACATGAAGCATAAAGCATACAAGTGATGGTAGGATCAAGCATACATGTGGAATGGTAGATGTCTTCCTCAATGATATAAAGCATGAAGCATACACATGAAGTATGAAGCATGGTAGCATGGAGCATGAAGCGTGAAGCATACACATGAAGTATGAAGCATGGTAGCATGGAGCATGCAACATGAAGCATCAAGGATACACATGAATTTCATCTGTGAAGTACATGAAACATGAAGCATTACTATATTCATATGATTGATTTGATGTTCAATAATATTATAGGACAATAATGTTCAAACTTTATTATATATTTACAATTATAGAAAAGAAGAGTGCATGGAAAACACTTGGATTTTAAATATTTGAAGTAAAACATCTAAAAATATCTATTGAAGTGTGGATTTATAATGCAAATATGGACACCATCAATAAAAAAGATTTGTATTAACCAAATAGCCATGTAGGCATACATCAATATATGTTGATATAAGCATAAAATATATACAAAATAACCATATAGGCTTACAAGAATGCCATATAGGTATACAATGTCAAGCATATGCAATACAAAATATGTCCAAAAATTCCATATAGGCATACAACAAAGGACCCCAATAAAAATTCATTGCTCTCTAGGTGAATGAAACAAATAGGTCACCTTTGGTGGTCAGGTAGATGGTGATGTGTATGACACTCATTTACTTTGAACTCAAGGGTTGCTCCTCCTAGGGTTTAGTTCCTCATCAAGCTTTATCAATTACAATAACAAGTAAAGATATTAATATATAGAAATTACATTATAAAAAATGATATATTTAACAAAATAATCACTTACTGCCACTTGACGACCTCTCTCCTCACACGAAAGATTCACATGCTCATGTTGTGGCGTGTCCAATCCTATAGAAAGCATCCAAATATAAATTAAACTACAAATCAATAATCATTTAATTTTTCACTAACTAATAGCTATAACAACAAATATAATTTAAAATTTACTAATTTTCCTCATACCCTCGTGAGAAGCATCAATCTATCTATTGTAAATGATACACCTTGCTCCATTACCCTATCAACATTTGGAGGTGATTCTGCTTCCATCATCTGAAAATAAAACAATAAATTATTCAATCACGAAAAGTAGAATAGTGATGCAGGTCATGGATTAAAATGTATGAGATAATCAACAAAATTTTGAGGACTTATTGAACTATATGTTTCTTACTATTATTCTTACTATTTTCCCTATCCATAGCTTGTTCAAAAACACATGTTTTAGGATTTTATCCATAGAAGCAATGCATCAAACTGTTCCATAAAATGCTTTGGTAGACATGTATGAAAAAATGTGGTAACATAGAGAAGGTAGTGAATTATTCAAAAAATGCCTCAAAGAAATACTGTCTCATGGTGATGGAATGACATGAAATTTTATTTTTCATGGAATTCCATCATCATGAGACCATATTTCTTTGAGGAATTTTTTTCAAACATTTCATTTCCTTTTGTATGCTATTATGCTAGGATGGGGTGGATGGTATAGTGTGGTCTTGGTTATGAGATGGAGGGGGGTCATAAGATGAAGAGGGATGGGTGTTTTGATCATGAGGGGAAGAGGATCATTAGATGGGGTGGAAGGTGTACTTTGAGACCACATTTTGAGAGTGATCATACAATGGAGTGGAAGAGGTACTTTGATCTGGATACGGAAGGATGTCATTAGATGAAGTGGGGGAGAGGGGATTGCGAGAGGGGGGATGAAGGGATATCTTGCTCTTGAGATGGAAATATATCATTCGATGAGATCGAAGGGATATGTTGTTCTTGATTGGAAATGGGATCATGAGATGGAAGGGGATCACATGATGGAGAAGAAGGGTTTCCTTGATCTTTATATGGAGGGGAATCTATGTTAGCATACTTTGTATTAGGATATGGAGATAGTTCATTTGATATGGATGGTGTCATGAGGGAGGAAGGTTTTATAGACTCTTCAACTTGGATAGATGGATTGATAGGGGATTCATTTAATATTTAGGGTATTAGGGTTTATCTTGATGTGGGGGTGATGAAGGTAGATGCATGATATGGGAATATTGCACCACTTTATTTTTGCATGGTGAAACAACCACCTTTACAAATAGTCCTTGGAGGAAGTTATTATGAGAGACATGGGATGATTTTTCTTGGTAATAGTGGGGTGATGTGGATTTTAAGGATGTGGGATATGAAAGTGGAATAAGAGGTGGAAGCTTCCATGGACTGGTAAATTGAGGATGAGGATAGGGACCTTGAAAAGGATTTGGAGAGGAATTTTGGTTAAAGGCTTGGTTTCTATTCTTAAGGTAGTGAGTTGTTTGAAAAAATGCCTCAAAGAAATGTGGTCTCATGGTGACGGAACGACATTCCATCACCATGAGACCATATTTCTTTGAGGCATTTTTTCAAACAACTCACTGCCTTGTCTATGCTATTGCTTACTATTATGCTTTGATAGATTTTTTACAAGCATCCATAGTTTGTTGGAAAGCACCTGTTTTAGAATTTTATCCATAGTATCAAGGAAGTGAACTATTTGATAAAATGTTTTGGTAGAAATGCATGGAAAATGTGGTAGCATAGACAAGGCAGCGATCTATTTGAAAAAATACCTCAAAGAAATTGTGTCTCATAGTGATGGAAATCACCATGAGACCATATTTCTATGGGAATTTTTTTCAAACAACTCATTTCCTTGTCTATGCTATTGCTTACTATTATGCTTTGATAGATTTGTTTCCAAGCATCCATAGCATAGACAACGAAGTGAAATATTTGAAAAAATTCCAAAATAAAATGTGGTCTCGTGGAATTCCATGACAAGAAAATGCAATTGGAAGCTGCTCCTAGTTATTAGTTATGCTATGTGAAGTAATTGCATCACTACTTATGTTAAATTTTAAAAAACTATAATGTAATTGAAATTTTTTCATCTATCAAAATCTAGTTATTAGTTATGCAATGTGAAGTAATGCTTTGAGTTTGAAATATGTGCAATGCAATGTAATCAATGATATGAATATAAACTACAAAAATCTATTAAGTACAATTCATTAGTTAAACTCTTTATTCTATTACTTGAGTGAAGGTTTGAACTCCACTACCACTGGGAGGTGTTAGTGTGAAACATTCAATATTAATCTATTCAACATCCAAAATCAGATATTAGAATACCATTCATATAATGATTTTATTCACATGTAATATTTATAATTATTTACTAGTTACATACCTCGGCAGTAGATGTCATGGAGTAATAAACAAGTGGAGGGCCGATGAAAGCAGTATGAACACTATGACCCTGGCATTTTATTACAATCATTAAAGTAAATTAGTTAATCTTGCATTTAAAAAATGAACTAACATTTACCTAAGTATCGAGGCTAAAAGCCTCATTCAAGATGACATATGCTATCGCCAACTGGTCAGTTGCAAACGTATCCTGTGCAAAAGCCTCTTGAATATCTGTGGGGTCATATGTACAGGCCGACCTACAAACCTAACAAGTATGGGCTGGTGGAACCCTACCCCTAAAAAATCTCCCCTAGATGATGTTGTATTGTAGGACTTGCACACTGGATGATACTTTGGGTTAGAGAACTAATAGGGTATAGAGTGTCCATCTTAGCACTCCCCTTCACGACAAAAGGGATAGCAACATTCTCATAAACTAGTCTAGTGAGTTCTCATCTCGTTTATCATTGAGGATCGAGACATGAACTTGGTATATCCTGTGCCAACCCACCACCTCTCCCATGAAAGTCTCGCATATCAAAATAGTTGGGGATTTTGTTGAGGACAAACTCACAGTAGAGTTTCCGTAAGAAATATTTGAGGACCTCATTTTTGCATGGAGGATGGTAAAAAACCATCCACCACCTCTTCCAAAAATTGTCCTTTATCCCTTGGTAGTTGCACCAATGGATAGGAAACCTCTTGCTTGTAAGGTCAAGAGTTTGATTTGTACATGAGTTAGCAAATAGTGAACATAAGTCATATTTTGTAATTTTTTTCATTTTTTACTTGTTTGTATGATAGTTTTTTTGCATAAAAATCTCTGCACTCTCGCCTAATATCCACCTAACCACTTAATTGATTGCTAATTGCATCTACATGTGTTAACATAGCTTGAAGAAAATTTACAAGCGTGGTTCTTTCCAAGGTTGAACTTATAGGATGGTTCAACCTCACAATTAACTCAATTTGTTTTTTGTTGTTTTCAATTCTCCCCATTAAATTTTGTTGAGTTCCAAGTGGATGTTGAGGAATTGTTGGAGGAGTTTGTTGTTGTGGTTGTTCATCAAGATTTTTTTGGTGTGCTTGTTCATGAGGAGGAGAAGGATTTTGAGGAGGAGAATCAAGTGGATTTTCAACTCTTGATAATTAAAGAAATTGACATAAAAAAACATATTAAATCTACCTATTTAACAATAAATTCACAAACAAAAACAATACAAACTTACTCCTTGGAGCTGCCTGTTGATGTGGTGACATTTTGGTGAAGAAATAGCAACGATTCAATGAAGAAAATTGAAAATTTTGAGGTCTCCACAATGTGAGCACGCCTTGGAAGGGTTTGCAGCTCGTGGATGAAGAAATATGACCATCTAAAATGATTTAGATTTTCTTTTTTTTCTTATAAAGACTCATAATGTGCTCACGTTATAACGCGAGTTCATTATAGGCTTGACAAGACTGAGCCTTAGGCTTGGTCACACCAATCCATAATGCGAGCAAGTTATAACATGCTCGCATTATGACTTTTCAAAATTTTAAAAATAGTTGGCAACTTTTTGGCCCCCCAACTTTTTGCACCCACCCACCTAGGTTTTGATCCTATGGAGGAGCTTCTATTGAATATTCTTGAATGGATTCACCTACCTTGGCTTTCAATGGATTTTTTGCATAAGGATGTCTTTCATTCCACTATTGTTGTTCTAGGAAAGTCACCGGGTCCTTCTCAGCAAATCCTTGACCACAAGGTAACAAATTTTTCTCGTCTTTGTGTGGGAGTTAATTTAAATAATCCCTTTCTAGAGTCTCTTGAAATCAAACTTGGGAGCATGTGTTGGATCAAATAGATAGAATATGAAGCCCTACCTTTCCAGTGTTGTACATTCCATGAGTATAGACATTTACAAAAGAATTTCCCTAAGGCGGTGTTACATCTCATTTCTATGTTACTAAATTACTTTAACCTTTATGAGTAAATATTATTTTAAATGCAAGATTATGTTTTGATAATGTTCAATGGATGAATATATGAACGTGTTATGATGAAATGCGTTAATGATATTTATGATTTATGATGAATATGATTTACATGTATCAACTAAATACACACTTGTTGCACTAAGTTGGATGTAGGAAAGGATCGAACCTTCCAGAGGGGGAGGGAGGGTATCACCTAGGAGAAGAAGTTGGTATGGAAACCATTGGTATGTATATATGAGTAGATGCACATGCACACTATTAAACTATGTTGATAGCCTTTTGGGTTGATAGGAAGGTTAGAGTGATTTTCTTTGATTATCTTTGATTGTTTAGTCAATTTGAGTCATTGTGTTGAAATCCTTTCAATGAGAATGGGTTACATATATTTTGTGCATTGGATATATATATGGGTACTTGTATATGTGTGATGGTGCACACATATGATTGTATGTATGCATGAGCATGTGTAGATAGAAATATCTACATCTACCCACACGTAGATATGTAATACACATACAAACATTTGTTTAGATAAATATATATATTGTATATATATACGCACCGATATATATAGATATGTTATTATGTTTAAATAATGATAATTCATATATATTAATATGCATATATATAATTAAATAATAAATGTATATATATATATTGATATATATTATAATAAAAGGATATATATTATTATTATATATATAATGTGCAAATGATGCTATACACATATTATTGTTAATATAAATAATGCAATGGAAGTATTTACAATATAGCATATTGAATGCATATTATGGAGATTGTGATAGAATCCAAGTAATGGAAAGTAAAGCCACACATTGTGAAAAGTGGATATGCTATGCATGACATAAGTAACAATATTATTAAGTGTTTGTTATAAAACTGTGAAGTCTCCTAGCCATAGGTGTGAAACTTGCAATGTTTAAAGGGCTAAAATTGCCATGAAATAAGGAAAAGTATAACTAGACTTCTAAAATAATAATGCACAAAATTTTAAACAAGAACTTTGACCTGGTAAAAAGAGTATGTGTCCAACTATTTTACCCATGATTTGGATGACTCGAAAAAGAGTTTCAACTTGGTTTTGTTTTGACTTTGTACATGCCAAACATAAGAATTTTTCTTCAAACTTGGGACTGATAGCAACTAGGAAAGTAGCACCCAGCTTGCCAAATCGACTTGGAACATTGTAGAGTTAGTTTTTAGTTCTTATTTGAAACTGAAAACTTTCCTAGCTAGCCGCTACAACTGGAAAAAATCTCTATGAGGTGGAAAAAAATGAGAGAGGGTGGAAATGTAGTTAGATTTTTTTGTAGCAATTGTTTTCTCTCCATTTCATTATAAATAGAGAGAAACATCATAGTGTTTGGTGGTTCATTTATGTTCTGTTCATTCTTGAGTGCATTCATATTGTTCATTTGTTTTATTTTTGTAGAGTTTGAGAGAAGTTTATTTTATGAGTTTGAGAGTAGATTATTTTGTGAGTTGAGAGCAACGCATTTGAGAGTTTTGAAAGATAGAATACTTGTTTGAGAGTGAAGATAGGTTGAGTTGTGTAGCTGAAGTTATTAACTGAGTAGTAGCAACAAGAAGAGTTGAGATTAGAGGAGGCAATAAGCTGAGCCATTTGCATTGAGCAAGGAGTCTCAAGAGATTCATTCGAAGCTAATTTATACTAGGCATGCTTAAGATAGCTATCTTTATATCTCTTATTAATTTTAAAAATAAGTATTATTACTATCTGAAAATGTTGAGCTATTATTTGTGTGCATACTCTTGCTATTGGAAAATTTGTGGGTGCAAGTTAAATCAACTAGACTATTTATGTAGTTAGCTAGACTAATTATAAGTTGGAAGGGATATGATATTTTTTTATCATAATTATATTGCTTGATTATTATAGCAAAGATAAGCTAGAATAGGGTATTATGATAATATCCAAAATATAGTATGTTATTTGTAAATTGTTTGAATAAGTTATGTTTCTTGGCAATGAAAGGGATGAAATCCTAATAGAAATAGTATGCCATTACTATTTAGAGTATGATGTTATTTTATGAATACCCTTATTTGGTAGTTTAACCATGGATGGAGAACTTATGTTCTCAATTTTTTATAACCCTTGAAAGTAGGAGATTAGTTTATTCCCTAGGGTTAGGGTATACACTTGAATATGATTATATTGTTGTGAAAATGTATTAGAGATATGTATGTTCTAATTACCTTTTTAAATGATACTATCTTATACTTGACCAAGATTTTATACCTATTCATGGTATTCCAATATTAAAGGAGAGGATTTTACATTGTGACAAACCAAAGCCATAATGGAAGGATATTTTAAGGTGAAAAAGTACAAAATCCTCTCAAGATGAAAATTTTAAGGTGTGTATGTGGTCACTTGTTAGTGTTAGTGCAGGTTTGGCCGACTTGGTGTGCTAGCACTAATTGCAGAGGTTTTTTGTTATTTTTGGAAGCATGGAAAAGAGTGTCGATGTAGATTTGGGTCCTAGTTAACCCTTGGTGTGGTCTACCTTCACTTATTTCCACCGTATATGTGTTTGGCGTTGACCTATTTTGGTGTTGCATGTTTGAGGTGTATATGTTTTATTGAGGCCAACCTAATTGAGATTGTTTAGGTCATGGATGGTATAAATGCAAGGTGAATTGTTGGAGATGGGGTGTGGCAAGTGTGATATGTGGATTTGATCAAGTGTGGCAATCTAAGTGTGAGCTTAAATGCTTATGAATCTAGATTCAATGAGTAGAAGGTGTTTACATTTTTTAAAGTGCTTAAGTTGCTGGAGGAAATGAGCCAAAGGTTGTGAATGGAATAGAGTTGCAGTGGTGGACCTTCCTATTGCTCTGAGATAGTGAATCTCTCTTTAAGAATTTCTTCTATCTTCTTTCTTTCGAACAGTGAGTCCTTTGAGCAATGAGCCTTTCATATTTTCTAGGTAGTGAGCCTAATTGTATTTAGTATTGATATTCATATATATGCGAGCTGATTCTCACTATGGTTTTTCTTTGCTTAATATTCTCTACATAAAATCTGGTGTTCTATTGTGTTTGGTTGTGTTTGCATTGGCATTTCATATATTTTCATTCTACCAATGCTTGAAGAGGGTTTAAATGTTGATAAGGGATTGAAAGTGAAAGAGGGATTGAATGTTTTAATTTACAACTGATTCATCCCCCTCAATCAGTTGTCCTATGCATCTACCAATATCAACCCAAAAGGCATTTTTTTTATAAATTCTTAAAAAATGACACAATCTTGAGCATGCTCTTCATAAGGTTTGCATGTATTTCAATCTCGAGTTAAAAAATACCACAATAATATTGAGCTATCTTTTACCTTTCTAACCATGTATTTTTTTCTATGTTTCAAATATGTTAAGGTTTTGATTTTGATTTTCTTTTGCTAGTATCTCCATTTTTTTTCAAAATCCTATGTATGGTATTTTTTGGTTTCATTTTTTACCCATTCATCAAAATTTGAAACAAATTACATTTTTAAAACTAGACTCTATTAAATAATTTTTAATTAGTTTTTGAAAAATTTTAGAGGGAGTACGCTCATTTTTTATATATCAAGATGTGTCCACTTTAAAAATTAGTGAAAAATCATATATTCACTAAAAAAATAACAAAAAATTCAAGCATAAACTACATGGTGTTAACTAATTTTTCACCAAAGTGATTTTTGAAATACTAAAATCAATTAACATTTTAGGAGGAGCACACAAATTTTTTGTTGGAGATTGTTGGTGTTGTCATTGATGTCAAGCTCCAATATGGTCAGGGGGATCATTGCACTATGTTGTCATTAGTGTTGTGATTTGATGTCAACCTCTAGTGTGGTCATGTTGAGAAGTGTTTGTGGTATTGAGAAGGTGTTCTAGATACTGTAGATATGTTGAGTAGGTGTTTGTGGTGTTGTTCATGCAGCTGGTTCACATGGTTTCCAAGTTCTTTTGAGAAAATTTGAATAAAAGAGTGTGTAGGGTGATAGAGGTGTGTTTAGTGGTGTACTCCATATTTCTTCATGGTTGAAGATGTGTTTTTGTGGTTTTTATATGTTGATCAAAGGTGTTTAGAGGTGTTATATCTAGAGTTTCAAGTTTTGGATCATGCGACAATAGAAGTTGTGTTTGACAATGCATTTCCTGTGAAGAAGGTTGTTTGGGAGAAATGAGATTGCTCCACATTTCTATGGATTGAGGTTTCTTGTCTTTTGGATTTGGGAACATTCTCAATTTTTTTCTATCTACCTTTCCTTGGAGTATCTAATGTTTAGTTGTTTCACAAGGTTGGTGAGTGAGATGTATGTTTGTGGTAGTGTGGTTGGTTGCACATAATGAAAATGTTCTTCAATTTAAGGTGGTTGTGGAAATATTGTTGAATATTCTGATGGTGTTGGAATATTCTTGGATTTTTTGGAATGTTTCTATGTGTTCTACGTGGTATTTCTAAACCTGGACAGGCATGTATATGGTTTCTTATTAGTGTTAGTGATGGAAAGTGCTCTAGAAACATGTCACAATATTGAAGGAACCATGTTGAATACTTTTCATGCAAGAGAGGAGAGAAACTACTGGATAATTGAAATTGGATGCTCAAATCATATGATAGGTGACAAGAGTAAGTTTTTTAAACTTCATAAATATGATGGTGGTCTTATTAAGTTTGGTGATGATACATCTACTAAGATTTGTGGAAAAGGTTCAATTAGCTTTGATGACAAGCATAAAAAAAATGATTTTATTTATGTCAAGGGTCTCTAGCATAATATTCTAAGTGTAGGAAAAATGTGCAAGAAAGGATACAATTTGGTGTTTCAAGATGATGGATATGAAATCAGAAAAGGAAGCTTTGAAAATTTGGTTGTTGCAGGAACAAGGATATAAGGAAATGTTTATTAGCTAAAAGGCAGTGGTGTTAAGTGATTTATGTCACAAATCAATGAAAGCTAGTTATGGAATAGAAGAATGGGTCACATTAACTTTGATAGCCTAGTGAAGATTAGTCTTACTAATGCTGTGAAAGATCTGCAAAGGATTACAAAACCTATCAATGTAATTTGTAAAGAGTGTCAATTTTGAGAAACAAACAAAGAAAAGGTTTAGAACTAAATAATATTCTATCATAGGACCTTTTGAGTTGGTGCATACAGTCCTATGTGGACCCACTAGAATAAGAAGCTCTCAAGGTGATAGGTATTTCATGTTATTAATAGTTGATTATTGTAGAATGACGGGTGAAATTTCTTAAAGAAAAATCAAAAGCTCTAGATAAGTTTAAAGACTTTAAATCTATGGTTGGGAATGAAATGGATTTGAAAATAAAGTGCTCGAGGTCTAACAGAGGTGGTGAGTTTTTTTTTTAGACTGTAGGAATTAGGTAGCACGACCCCATATAAACTGCAATGCGCCTGGTAAACTTTTTAACGTGACCGGCGGCGCTGGCGCGACACGCCCTCCGGTACCACGGGGGTGGGGGAGACTAGACCTCGTGACCAACCTCCTGCAACAGGAAATATTTAGCCAACCGAACTAGGGCCCCAACCCCCAACAGAGGTGGTGAGTTCACCTCCAATGAGTTGAATGGTTTTTGTGAAGGTCATGGAATAAAGAGACAATTATTAGCTCCTAAAACTCCTTAGTAGAATGGAGTTGTGGAGAGGAAGAATAGGATAGTTCAAGAAGCAGAAAGAACCATGATGAAGGAAGCAAATCTATCAGATGTTTATTGGAGAGAAGCAATTCATAATATAGTATACATACTTAACAAAGGACGAGCAACAGTGAATAGTTCAAAAAATCCTTATAAGTTATGGTATGGAAAACATCCTACTGTGAAGTATTTTAGAGTGTTTGGAAGCAAATGCTATATCAGGATAGATGAAGAAAACTTGGGAAATTTTGATGCAAGATCTAATGAAGGAATTTTCCTTGGATACTCTACAAAAAGTAAGGCACATGGATGCTATAACAAAAGGTTGAAGAATATTTTTGAAAGTGCAAGTGTCAAAGTAGATGAAGAACCACATCAAAGTTTTGTGTTGATAGAAGGATATGAATTTGATGAACCCCCTTGCAGTGAAGAAGAAAAATATGAAGAGAAAGAAAAAGAGATGATAGTTGAAGAGGACAAATCTTCAAAAAAGATCCCTAAGACTCCTAAGTATGTGCAAAAGAATCATTCTGAAGATAAAAGTATTGAAGATAAGAGCAAAGGTGTGTTGACAAGAAGAAAATATATAATGACAAAGGAACAGGTAAAATTTTGTTTACTTTTAGAGGTAGAACATAAAATTGTAACTGAGGCATGCAAGGATGAGAATTTGATCAAAGCTATGGAAGAAGAGTTGAGATAGATAGAGAAGAATCAAACTTGGGAATTGGTCCCAAGACCAAAGAACAAGAATGTGATAGGAACTAAATGAGTTTTTAGGAAAAAAATGAATGAGGATGTAAAGGTTGTCATAAATAAGGCTAGAATTGTGTGTAAGGACTACTCACAAGTGGAAGGAATAGATTTATAAGAGAATTCTGCTCCAATGGAAAGAATGGAAGCTATTAGAATGTTTTTGGATTTTGTAACACATAAAGACTTCAAGGTGTATCAGATGGATGTCAAGTTTGCTTTCTTAAATGGTGAGTTAGAAGAAGAGGTATACATTGAGCAACCATGTAACATCCCGCCATGGAACCCTAGAGGAAGTTGCAATTAACTACTCAAACATACTATTTTTTTTTTTAAAGTACAAATAACATGCAAGTTCACTACCCATTGCAACAACCTCTAAGGTTACGAGATTGAGATTACTTTAAAACCCAAACAAGAAACATGAATTGAAACTATAGCATTTAATTACTTAACGAATTAAGAAACACATACATTCCATACATGTTAAATTACATCAAAGAATAAGAAATACCACATGATTCCAAATAACATAATTGAACAATAAGATTACAACTCTCATTCCCTGAATGAGGTAAATCCAATAAGCATGGTTACAAATTACATCTTCCACATCAATAAAAAATGAGGGGTAATTAAATACAAGATTCAACTAAAATGAATAAGCATGAAATGAAACTGGATCCCACGAGCTCTCCAACTAGAAATCTCGTCCACATGAACAAGAACTGGGAACCCAACGATGTAAGGTGTATGTTCCACCCAACCATATGGTACCCAAAGGACCAACCCTCATGCTAGGAGATAGTAACAAGGATTTCTAGACAAGACCATCTACCTCTAGACATAGGCTAAAACATAACTGAACTGAATTGAATACAACCACAACATCACTTACCACAATGGTTACAATGCTTCCAGATACCAATGAGCCACTACATAGTACAACAAAATTGACTTATGGTTGTCATAGAGAGAGTGTCACACATCATTTTCTATGAGGTACCCTAGATCAACCTTCCGTGCTACCGGACCCTCATCCTGGGTTACCCTGGCTTACCTCTACTAGCCGCCAGACCCTCATACAAATTGTGCTTCTCGTCTCATCTCAAGCATATGAGTCATGAGAGAGGAATTTATTATCTTAATTAGTCTAATTTTTTTCATTAATTCTTTTTAAGTTATAACTTACTTAAACCCTAAGTGAGTTACCCTGGTGCCCCTCTGTGTGTCAGACACCCACATAGAGCCACTCTCTTATCGACAACACATAAAAAAAAACCAATCACCAAGGGTGCCAAAGTGCACACAAACTAGATAAACAATCACTCCAACTCTAGCACGCAACAGATAATGAAACTCACTCCAAACAATTGGAGGCAACAAAACACATAATCCACTCATTCCAAAGGAGGCATTGACCACATAAACCACTCCTAATCCAAAAGAGGCACAAATCACAAAATCCACTCATAATCCAAAGGAGGCACAAACCATCCCCATTCGTGAAAATCGGGTAAAACAACAAGATACAACTATACACACTACCCAAGACAATAGAAAGGTTGACTAACATAATACAACAACCCCAATTAGTTAAACCCCTTATGGAAGACTTAAAAACCCTTCTAATCAAATTCCTCAAAGTGAAAACAAAAGAAGTGTACATTCAAGAAGGGCAATCAAACAAGAATTTAAATCTATATTTGGATTTCCTAAACCCACTTCCTTCATTAACATTCAGTAATTTATTGCCTTAATAAAACTGATTTAATAACGTCTCTTTCAGACAAAATATGAAATTTAAACCAAATATTTAACTCCCTAATTGCTTTTAAATAATAACAAAATAAACATTTACTTCTTCAATTTAAAACATATCCTTTTAAAATAACTATTTCTCCTTCACAAAATAAATCATTTTAAAATCCATTAATCTCGATATTAAAACATATTACTTGAAAATAACTAGCCTTATCATAAACTCGTTTGCAACCAAATAATATCTAAACTATCATAAAATCATATTCTTAAAAATTTCCCATTTCATTTAAAACAAATAATCATTTCTCTTTAAATAACTACTTGAACATTTGACAAGCAATAATAAATCTAAATCTAAAGATTTACTTCAGTTTCTCAATAATATTTAAATAAAAAAAAACTCATTTCCCCATTAAAATCATTTCATTATAAAATAAATGTTTTCATCCATTACAATAAAATAATCTTAAGATCATTATATTTAAATATAAATATATATTAAACATATATATAATTATATACTTAATGTATATACATTTATATATATATTTAAATATATATTTATAAAATCCATTTAAAATCCAAATTTAAATAATAACCAATTATTTAACAAATAAAATAAATAAAATATAATATATATATATATTATATTTATAATAAATGATTATTATATTATATAAACAATAAATAAATATTATATTATACATATAATATATAAAAAAATATTATATTATATAAATATAAAAAAAAACAAAAAAGAAAATTTTATAAAAAGAAAAGCCCCATTTAGGGCACGCATGTCAACCCTGCTGTGGGTGGGGCTGCTACACAACCCTCCCCACAGGGCGGTGGCCTGTGTGCTACACACAGCTCGCCTCCCATAGGGGTGGCGGCCTGTGTGCTACACACAACCCGCCTCCCACAGGGGTGGCGGCTTGTGTGCTACACACATCCTGCCTCCCACAAGGGCAATGACCTGTGTGTTACACATGGTCCGCCTCCTGTCATGCCTAAATTTTTGACAAATATATATATATATATTTTTTGTTGTAATTAAGTTAATTAACATATCAAGTACTTACTAGCATGATGTGAGTTGAACGCTAGGTAGACTAAAGTCTTTTAAGCTTTATTAGATTTATCATAATGTGGTTACATATTGACAAGATTCACTTTGAGATAAAGTCATATATATATATATAGCTCTTATCATGACCATTTAGATGTACGGGTGATTTTATCATTTAGTTATATTTTGACTTCGTGTTTTCCAAGATGTTGAATGTATGTTTTGAAAATAAGGCTTCATTACAATAACTAAAGTTAGTTAATTATGAGTACTCAAGTTCTTAGCATCCCTTTTATACCAACCCTAGAATATTCCTACTTGCACAAAATTACAATCAAGACGATTCAATTTTATCCTTCTTTTCAACATTAACATTATTATTGCACTAATGTTGTCATTAACATCCAAGGATGGCGATGGAACACCTTATGGTCTACTCTCAAGTTACTCATTGATCATGCTATTTGTAATTTACAAATTTGAGGACCTCCTCAATGAAAGAGTAATGCAGTGACTTATTTTAAACCAGCATTGCTAACTGACTTCTTTAAACCAACATTGCTAAACTCTAGTTGGAGTTCGTGCCACTATGATAATATTATTATTAAGCGAAATAACACCACTAGCATTTATTTATTTTTTGTCATTATGATAAGATAACATTTAAACTATTACACTTTTCAACATAACTACAACCTTGAGATTCATTCCGATATATTCCTATATTAATAACAAAACTCGTGCAATTGGTATTATAAATTTTCTTATTATTATTAGCCATACCATATGATAATTTTTATTTATTTATTTATTTATTTAATTTTTTTTTTTCAAAACACTATATCCTAATTTCTCTTGATATGTTATTGAATATTAACACTTCTAAATATTAGTTCTTTTAAAAAAAATATTAACAATTCTAATAAATATAACATAATATATAACAAATATTTACTTATATCTGATATTATAAAACTATATATGATGTTTATAACCCGAGAATGAAATAGCACCAAATATTATAAAATATAAAATAAGGAGTATTGGTTCTTACCCTTTAACACCATACTCATATAAAAGAAGAAAGAAAACACTTCTAAATATTTTCTTTAGAGCATAACTTAACTACTCTAAGTTTCCTCTCTTTTCTTTGAAACTTTTATCCCCATCATATTCTTTCTTACGTAGGATGGATTATTTCTATTAAGTAAAAGGTAAAAGAATGCTTTTGTATGGTAGTAAGAATAAATAACATGAAATAGAGTATAACGTGATCTAAAGACTTTTCTGATGCCCTAAACTGTCGTGAGGAAAACGTGGAGAGGAATAAGTGTGATGTAAATTTTTTTTTTTATTTATTTTTTTTGTATTTGTATTTGTGGATCTGAAACAATGGCACAGACAAAGTTGGGGAGCGATCTCATAGATACCTGATGACTGATTCTTTCACCTGTCTTCGGGCACCATGTTAATGGAGGTATAAATTATTTTTGGGTAGTCTGGCAGCTATGTTTGCTTCTGCATGGGCCTTGTTTGTATTGTAAGCTGATAGCTTTTCTCCTTACAAACCGTAGGTTCATATGTCCAAATAGAAGGATGCCGAGCCTTTGTGTTGGGATTTATTGGCTGGTTTAATTCTAAAGATATCATCTATTAATATCGACACTTACCTTTGTTGGAAACTTTGGTAATCTGTGTCGTAACCATCGTTCCAGCTGCGTGGTCAACCCTTCTCTTCTTGCATGTCGTAGGCATTTTTGAGTTGGTCTGCACTCTGTTTGCTCTAAACATTTTAGTTAACCTTGTTACCTCCAGTCTTCTCCATATTTCATGCATCGTATAACCCATATACCATTTATTCTTTATTGAATTTAGGTTTCAAGTTGGACAGGAGATTATGTAGTTATTAAGTAATATCTGGAGTGTGCCATAAAGCGCTGAAACTAGATTTGTTACTTCTATAATATGAATCTTGTAGAAGGCATTGAACATCGAACCCAATTTAATTATTAATTTACAAGCGTGAATCTTATGCCAACCGTTCCCATTCACTATTGCTGCGTCCTAAGTAGATGGAGACCTATGGTGACCTAGTGAATCACTGGAGGGGGCGATAGTTACTTCACGAATCTCGAGGTAGATATCAGGAGGAAAGCCATTGTCATATTTCAAGGGCATTTATCCTAGGTTACCAAAATTGTATGCCAATGGAAGAGGCACTTTCCTCTCGCCTATCATTCTCATCTAACATCTGACAACAACTTTATCTTTGATTCCAAAAACTCATGAGAAAACTGTGATTACCCTATCTCAATCTTAGCATAGGACAGCTCAAGAATAGTTGCAGGTTGCAACTTTTAGATTGCGTATCCAATACAAGGTAGTGGCATTTAAGTTTCTTGTTCTTCTAGCTGCTGTCAAGATTTCTACAGCTAGCAAAGTCTGCCAGTTCTCAACTCCCCAAAATAACTATTATTAATAATTCCAATGCATTGAAGTAGGAATTAAACTTTGTTTCCTGATTCCAGTTGGCCCCATCTATTCAAGCGATGGATGAATACAGTGGCAATCTACGTACAACCTACAACCTTTGAAACAGTGCTATATTTCCTGCCAAAGTTTCAAGATAAACTATGCAGAGATGGGTGCGGTCTGATAACTCATTATAGAAGCTTGCACCAACAACCATGGACACGTGGGAGTTACCCAATTGTCATGCAGAGATTTCTAATACGGTGTAGTATTTTAGTCTTATTCTTAATATGTTCCCCACTTATTTTATTTCAACAATTTGTTTAGGTACAGTCATACGCCTAAACAAAGATTAGCATCGTGTGGAAAGAGGTCCAGTTAGAGGTGCTGGTCGAGATGACTACAGATTTTACGTTAAACCTAATAACTACATTCACCCTCATCTATTATTTTATCTATTATAATGAATTGTATCTATGTTTTAGATCATGTCTGACATACATTGACGCGATAGGAGGACCAAGCATGGGTAAACTTCAAAGGACCAAAGGTAAAAGGGACCTGTGCCAATGACAAGACATAGCTTGATGAGTTCACATTTAATATGTGTACCTAGTCCTGCAACTTAGTTAATTTTATACTCCTACTCCTTTGACTGTGCCTGGCAGGGACTGGGGCGAAGCTCAGAGTTAGGAATAATCAAAGCTTTGAATTGATGCAACAGCTCAACTGTGTCTACGCGATGCGGATGTTCCTCTACCTCTGCTCGCCTTTAAAATTAGCATTCCCTCCAAATATGGTCTAGAGTCAGGGAGGTAAAGAGAAGCACGAAGTAACTGGATTTCATGAATAGCTGGGGGTATGAGGAAATATGTTCAGAAGGCAGCTCGAACAAGTGTGCCCCAATATCCTCCTGGCAGGCAATAGATTTGTTTGAGCTTTTATTCTCTCTTTTTTTTTTGTTCTTTTTTCTTTTGTGTGTTTTACCATGAGGTGATTTTATCTATCCCGATTCCTACTCACCGTGGAGGCACACAAAATTGTACAAAATTTTAATACAAGGATTTACGTGTATATTTTATCATTGCCGAATCAAAGCCTATCTTCAGCACAATTTTCCTATTTCGTTTGTTTATTTTGTATCTGCTGCCCTATATCTTTGGTTATCATTATGAATAGTTTTATTACCCTTTTCTTTTCTCTGTTTTGAGAAAAACCCATCACTTTAGAATGTATCTGAGATCTATACTCTTCTATCGACCATATGTTCACAATCTGCTCAAGTAGTTTATTTTATTCACTGGTTCCTATTTACTTGTTCATTCTTAACCTTTGATATCCCTTAACTGGATATATAAGTTTTATACGTTCAAGTGTATTCACATGTTCTTATCGAATGAGGGGTGCAGCTGTTGAACATTGTTTTCATTGTTACTTAGACCTCCTTCCACGAGCATAATCTCTGCGACAAGAATTTTAACTATAATACACATCTAAACGCAGCAAAATACCATAATTTCCATCTTGATTATTGCAGGAACAAATGTATATAGATAGAATAGAACCCCCTTTTCGTAAGGGTTATGTGCTTATTAATAACAAATTTCATTTAAAATGAACCGATCATACAAGACATACATAATTTCTTATTTCTAATCAAATAGACTCTTGTAGAATTACATGAAATCAGAAATATGGAGGTTGTCAGCTAAGAAGCCTATTATAAATATGTTTCCTAAGAGGAATAGGTAAGATCATTGTAAACAAAATAACATATATTTGCTTGTTTCCATCCTCTTTCATGCTATATGAAAAACACCAACTTTCCATATTACAAACAGATTTCAAGAGATATAATGAATGACATACAACTGAAAAGGGGCTTGCTCTCCACCCTACCGTAATGGCGTCATGGAGCCTCATGGGCTCTAGCCATACCCCCGAGCAAGGAATTATTTTAGCTCCATGATGATAAATGGAGCCTTTTCTCATTTTTACAAAGAAATAAGACTAACATAGCACAAACTTAATGTATCTAAGTTCTCTACCTTCCATTCTCCACCATGACTCATTCCATATTTCACATCCTTACCAGCAATAACAAAAGGGAAATAGTAGTAGGAGAGAATACTTATCTCTTTGTATGAGGAGGCTAACTCCTTGAACCTTCTTTCCTTTGCCAAGCCATCTTGATCATTCTCCACTATCTCCATTAGAGTTCTCCAAGAGGAGAAGTGGGCAATGCCCAAATCTTCCATCTTCTGGAGATATATAGGAATCTTCCAACCTACACTCTTCCCCACAAGTGCTCACACATGTGTGAGTCTTGTGCCAATTCCAAAAACTTTTGGGGAGTGGGGAGTTGAGAGTGACAATTCACTTTTTCCAAACCCCAATACTTTTGAATTCGTCACATTCATGAATGTGGAACTTTGAGGGATCTTTTCATACTCCAAGGACAAGTTCACATGACAAAAAGGTTCCAAACCCATAGGTATAGGTCCTAGGGGTCTATTCTTGTTCAAAAACCAAGGAAATTAACTCAATAATCCCTTTTTAAAACCCAAAAAAGTATTCATACGAATTTTGATCCTAACCAAGGGTTGCAACCCCAACCAAAACTCACATCACATGCCCTACAATTGGATCCTACTCAAACATAATCACCCAATCAAAAATATAACCTCAACCCTTCTAAGTCAAATAGGGCTACACTTAAAACTTCCCAAAGATATACTGATACGATTCAAATATTTATTCATCCTCCTATTTGCATATTTGATTCCTTTAATGTTAATCCCACATCGACTCACTTAATTTCCTGCACAACATAATTAAGCACAATTAGATATAATAATAAACCACATTAATTACAAACCGAATCTTTGTAACTTTATTCACAATTCATTTACATAGCTAATTACTCTGACACCACAATTATCTTATTTCAAATTCATCTTATAAGTTTGAATCTCATACCATAATTCCCATGCACATACCTCTTCATTAAGTAAAATAACAATGATATAACATAAGCAAAAATAAACTATAAGGTCATTGTTAGACAGTCACCTTCATATCATTCGTAATATATCTAACCATCTATTTAGGAGAAATATATAACAAATTAAGGTTGTATTAGTCACTTGCAATGAGAGTCCTTACACCTCCTCTGAGGCTAGGCGGCAGTGGAGATACCTTCCCCTGCCCCAAACAATTTTCATCAACATTTTTTTTAAAACACAAAAAAATATAATCTCCTCTCTGTGCGAAATTACCAAAATTTTTCCATATAAATTTTGAACAGAGATTTTCCCAAAATGCATACAACAAAAAATATATATAAAATATATTATATATATATATATATATATATATATATATATATATATATGCATATTACCTATATATATTATATATAAATTTTTACAAAATACAGTCAAATTGAACAAGCTTTCAACAAATTAAACTACAACAAAATAATACTCAAGCATGATTTCATAGTTTCAATTTCTGGATATCCCCAATTTCAAATACAAAAATTTAAATGCTTTCCTTTTGTTTCCTCTTCCATTTTCTATGGTTAAACTTGAAAATTTCTATTGAGAGAGTTTGTTTTTTCACCAGAAATCTAAATTCTTTCAAGATTTTAACAAGGTTTTCAAATTTGTTTCCAAGCAAGTTTTCAAAATTGAAAATGCAATATTTTCAAAATAAATAAACAAGAGAGAACCTACGATCTAAAGATTGAAGAAGAAAAGTTAAGCTTCCTGACAAGATAATTTTTCCAAAGCTTTTCCAAAATCTCCAAAATCTTCACCCAAATCTAATAATGCATATCCAAAACAAGAATACCTTCATTTTCCTTTTAACAACAATTTTTTTTCCAAAATGAAATATCTTCCCCAAATTTAGTCAACTTTCCTAAAATATCCCATCCACCATAGTTATTACTCCCTCTATGCATTTTGGAGATATTTTACTTTTTTTGAAAATTTAAAACTAAAATTTCTTTTCAACATGACTTTATTACTTCTATTTCAAAAATATTTGAAACTTTTAAAATTTCCTTTTCAAAAGAATTTAAACTTTTAAAATTTCCTTTTTCAAAAATAAATTAACACTTTTAATTTCATGCATTTTTTAAAACCACATGAACCATTTAATTTATGCACTCCACAAATAAGTTTAATCAATGAATTCAACACAATTAATTTAATTAATCAATAAAATAAATCTAATCTAATATTAGATCATTTTATTAATTAAATTAAATTAATTAATAAATTAAATAACATTTCTAGCATTATAACTAGATTAATTTAATAAACAACTTAAATACATAAAGCCATTTATTTACCTTTTTCCAACTTGCAATTAAATAAAATCAAGGAGAGATGAACAACAAAGAAGCAACTTAACCCGACGACACACTATGACTAGGGGGATGACTTAGCACAAAAAACCTAGGTACTATCTCCCAATTGAATACCGTTGGCCATGGGCACACTCAAACCTGTGAAACCAGGTGGAGTCAATGTCCTGTACTTTTCAATCTGTGAACAAGAGTATATCGAACATGCATATATATAACATAATAAACACACTGTGAAGAGGGAATCATAGAATCGTAGGGCATTCGCAAGCGAGTGATGCGATCTCGTCCCCTTCACCAATACACTCATCATAGACTGACAGTTCCATCATAAACAAATATTTCATGCAATAACATGTTACAATAACTAATCATCATTACACCAATTAAAATGTCAAATAAAGCATCATATAAGATACATCACATCACACAAATAGACTATCGCTCTATAGATAGCGATCAAATGACACACACATGATAAAGTATCTCAATAACCAAAAAGCACATCAAAGCAAACAAGGACACACTGTCCAACCATAAAGAAAAATAGAGGGGTATTACATCCTCCCCCCTAGGGTTAGGCTTACTCCTGGAAGCCCGCAAACACAAATAGGTAAAATACACTCACACAAAAATTCACATGCTACACAAATGTCTATAATGCATTCTCCTGGTAGGAAGGATATCAGTGCATTGCACACTACACTGAGGATCCTATCCTTTCTACTAGTTTTTTGCACCATTGGACCTTCACCACCTAACAACCACTTCTGGGTAGACAAGTGAGATCAACCCAAAAGGAAGACATAAACTAACAAATAAACCATCTAGGTCAACGCCATGGGCTCATAGTGCCCAGAGTATAAACCTACACAAGCAACAACTTCATGGGTTCCACATTATCCCAGAGCACCCAGTGTTTAAACTTTGGCTATGATACCATGTGTAACGCCCCGTCACACAACCCTAGAGGAAGTTGCAATTAACTACTTAAACGTACTATTTTTTTTTTTAAAGTACAAATAACATGCAAGTTCACTACCCATTGCAACAACCTCTAAGGTTACGAGACTGGGATTACTTTAAAACCCAAACAAGAAACATGGATTGAAACTATAGTATTTAATTACTTAATGAATTAAGAAACACATACATTCCATACATGTTAAATTACATCAAAGAACAAGAAATACCACATGATTCCAAATAACATAATTGAACAATAAGATTACAACTCTCATTCCTCGAATGAGGTAAATCCAATAAGCATGGTTACAAATTACATCTTCTACCTCAATAAAAAATGAGGGGTAATTAAATACAAGATTCAACTGAAATGAATAAGCATGAAATGAAACTGGATCCCACAAGCTTTCCAACTGGAAATCTCATCCACACGAACAAGAACTGGGAATCTAATGGTGTAAGGTGCATGTTCCACTCAACCATATGGTACCCAAAGGACCAACCCCTGTGCTAGGAGATAGTAACAAGGATTTCTAGACAAGACCATCTACCTCTAGACACAGGCTAAACCATAACTGAACTGAATTGAATACAACCACAACATCACTTACCACAATGGTTACAATGCTTCCAGATACCAATGAGCCACTACATAGTACAACAAAATTGACTTATGGTTGTCATAGAGAGAGTGTCACACATAATTTGCTATGAGTTACCCTGGATCAACCTTCTGTGCTACCGGACCCCCATCCAGGGTTACCCTGACTTCCCTCTATTAGCCGTTGGACCCTCATACAAACTGTGCTTCTTGTCTCATCTCAAGCATTAAGAAGCATATGAGTCATGAGAGAGGCATTCATTATCTTAATTAGTCTGAAATTTTTTCATTAATTCTTTTAAGTTATCACTTACTTAAACCCTAAGTGAGTTACCCTGGTGCCCCTCTGTGTGCCGGACCCCCACATAGAGCCACTCTCCTATCGACAACACACGAAAAAAAACCAATCACTAAGGGTGCCAAAGTGCATACAAACTAGATAAACAATCACTCCAACTCTAGCACGCAACAGATAATGAAATTCACTCCAAACAATTGGAGGCAACAAAACACATAATCAACTCCTTCCAAAAGAGGCAATAACCACATAAACCACTCTTAATCCAAAGGAGGCACAATTCACATAATCCACTCCTAATCTAATGGAGGCACAAACCATCCCCGTTCGTGAAAATCGGGTAAAACAATAGGATACAACTATACACACTACCCAAGGTAATACAAAGGTTGACTAACATAATACAACAACCCCAATTAGTTAAATCCATTCTGGAAGACTTAAAAACCCTTCTAATCAAATCCCCCAAAGTGAAAACAAAAGAAGTGTACACTTAAGAAGGGAAATCAAACAAGAATTTAAATCTATATTTGGATTTCCTAAACCCACTTCCTTCATTAACATTCAGTAATTTATTTCCTTAATAAAACTAATTTAATAACGTCTCTTTCAAACAAAAGATGAAATTTAAACCAAATATTTAATTCCCTAATTGCTTTTAAATAATAACAAAATAAACATTTACTTCTTCGATTTAAAACATATCCTTTTAAAATATATTTATCCTTTGCAAAATAAATCATTTTAAAATCCATTAATCTCGATATTAAAACATATTACTTGAAAATAACTAGCCTTATCATAAACTCATTTGCAACCAAATAATATCTAAACTCTCATAAAATCATATTCTTAAAAATTTCCCATTTCATTTAAAACGAATAATCATTTCTCTTTAAATAACTACTTGAACATTTGACAAGCAATAATAAATCTAAATCTAAAGATTTACTTTAGTTTCCCGATAATATTTAAATATTAAAAACTCATTTCCCCATTAATGTGATACCCCTCTGTTTTGGATATTTGGATCAACAATGTTCTTTGTATGTCTGATTACGCTAATGATGTGACTGTGGAACTTGGTGATCATTTGATCATGAATTGATTAGTGATGCGTATGTTATATTGAAATGTGATGATTGTGTCTGAATATGCGTTGAATTTGGAACTTGGTTACTTCTGATTGCAATAATTAAATGATGTGAAGCTATATTTTGATGTGATTTTATTCTAATGCCATCTTTATGACATGTTTTGGAGTAACTTAGAAGATATTTGATTAAATGATGTTTTATGCTATTGATCATATCTTTGATGTTAGATGCGTCAGTTAGTGATACTGTATTGGTGAAGGGGATGGGGTTGTATGACTCGTTTGCGAGCGCCCTACAATTCTGAGATTCCCTCTTCACAATGTGTTTGATCATATCATATATATATTGCACGATCAACATGCTCTTTGTTGCAGGTTGGCAGGTACATGACATCGACTCCACCTGGTTTCAAAGGTTTGAGCGTGTCCATTTACCAACGATAATCGATTGGGAGATAGTAGCTAGGTTTTCCATGCCAAGTCGTCACCCTAGTCTTAGCGTGTTGTCGGGTTGTCTTCGGGGTTAGTTGTTTTAATTTGGCCAATCTCCCCTTGAGTATTTATTTAATTTCAAAGTTTAAAGTTTACTAAATGCTAGGTGTAGTTTAATTTGTGACTAAATATATTTAGTTGCAATGTTGAAATACAATTTATTTTATTGATTTAATTAATAAAATAATTATTGGGTTATTGACTGATTTGATTAATTAATAAAATTAAATTGAGTTTAATGATTAATTAGATTAATGGTGATTTTAATTAAAATAGCTGTTTTGGCGTTATTATATATCAGTTTCAAATTGAAATTGAAAATGGAAGTTATATTGGATATTTAAGATTTGATTAAAATAAAAGTAAAAAAACCTTGGTTAAATAGTTAGAGTTAAATTAAAATAAATAAATAAATGTTAATGTGTTTTAATTCCACTTTTGTAAAATTGTTGAGAAAATCATGTATTTGCAACTTTGAAATGCTTTTGTTTTAATGAATTTGGAAAATGCATGAAGCTTGAATTAAAAAAATTAGAAATTGGTTTTAGAATTAGAAATTAGAAATATTCCCCACATGTTTTTAAAATATATTTGGTGAGTGAGATTTTTAGGGTTTTTTGACCAATTTGTGGAAAAACCCTATTTTTGGATAATGGAATCTCATCTATGTTTCAATCTTTGAATTTGGGGAAAATTTTCTTGGCTATGGTTTTTGCTTGGATTTGTGAAGAGGATGGAGATTCTTGCTTGAGCTGGATCCAAGGAGGAGTTGGAAAACACCATTGTTGAAGGCTACAAGTTTTTTGGAGAAAAATCAAGTTCCTCTTGTTCTTGCTTTGTTTCATTTTGAAAATAGTTTAAATCCTTGTTTTGGTTGTTTGAAAATCTTTGTTTGGCTGTGTGAAAATCCTTGAAATATTGTTTGGATTCAATTAAAACCAATGAAATTTTGTTTCAAAACTAGCAATAGATCTTGGAAGGGATTCAAATGAAAAGATTTAATTTATTTGTCATTTGGGGAAAACCCAGAAAATTCATCATGTTATTGTGCTTTAAATTTCTTCTTCTCAATCTTCTCAAGAAAATTTGCCCAATTTGGGCTGTGAAATGATATATTCATATGTAGTGTCCCTCCATCTGTGTTATCTTGTGTTACTTTTTGTCTCGCTGTGACGTTGGGTGTTGAATGGATTCAATATGTTTGATTTGTGTCTTATGAGATTGTGACAAATTAGATAAAAGTTCTAACAACCTACCTTAAAGCTTACAGGAAGTTTTAGCTTAAGAGAATAAAGAACTTGTTCTACCTTCTTACAACAAAGCTTTAGCTAATCTAGTGGTGGTCTTATGCATTTAGTTTTGAAGGGCTAGCATCATGCTTAACTTGTATTGATTAAGTAAATAAACTCTTGGCTGCTCGCAATTCAAGAATATGCTTCTCTCCCTCTAACAGCGCCGTATGACTCAACATCTCATTGTTTAATCTTTACTTATAGTATGACACTTTGATTGAAAGTTTTATATTGGTTAGCCTTTGTTTTGGCATCGACCTTTGGGCTTTGGGAGTCTTGACCTACTACATGCACCACCTAGTAGCCTTTTCTAAATCTAAACTTCAAGTTCTTATTGTCGTTTCTTTCCTCTCAGCCAGATAAGTTTAGTGGAGAAGAATCTAGTCGATCCACCATTGGGTCACCATTTATTTTGGAATTATATTGAAGTTCTTCTTGCATTGAATGTTATTTATACCCAATGCACTAAACATGATGTTCTCATATCCTTGCCTGAGAATCCACAGATTTATCCAATAAATTCTTTGCATGTACTGCATGAAAATATCTCTTCCTGTTGCGAACATTGAAAAAAAATCTCGGGGAAACTTATTGAGGGGTCGGTTACAACAAAATGGTAATGGATCTTTGATTCGAGGAGTGGAGAAATTGTAACAGCATGGTAATAAATAAAGTACTAGGAAATCAATTTCATAGTTATTTTATAATGGTAATAGGTGCGAAAGAAAATCTCTCTCTCCAATGCATGTCGAGAATGGAAAGTGAGAAGTTATTTGGAGGGAATCCTATTGGATTTCAATAAATGTATAAGGAATCCCATGCATATCATTAATGAGAATAATGGAGAAAATGGAGCTATTTTTGGAGGAAGACACATTACGAAAAAGGACTCTATTTGATGGTCTGAAGGACTTGCTTTGTTAAAAAAAAGACCCTCACAGGGAATTGCATGACGATACTACTAGTGGACGGTGTTGCTTATACATTCCAATTATCTTCAACCTGCTCTTTTGGCATGGAATTGAGTCCAAGTATCTTCATTCTCATCAAGGGGCACAATTCACATATTAAGAATTTCCTCCATCTTGATGGCTGGTAACACCTTCGATGGTGGCTGCATGAAATGGAACCATGATGTCGTATATGGGTACTAGAGTAGCATCAATTATTGTATCAACCTGAATCTTAAGTTCTCTAGAAACGGGGTTATCATCCACATTTTTGTAGGAAGCCATCGCAATGGATGGCATGGAAGAGCCATCTCCATCTTCAGGGATCACCTCTATCTAGGTTATGGACCTTGCCGAAGAAGTAGGTGCTAGAATCCGGAGAAAGAAGGGGGCATCGAGGGAGAGCAGGTGCGTTGGGTCAAGTTGCTGAGGATAGGCTTTTTGTCTTTGTTCGTTGGCTCTCAAATCATTCTAGGAAAGAAAAGTATTAACCCTAGTTCACCAATTTCAACTCGTGATCTGTTTCAAGGTTAGTAGATTATCTTTACTCAGTGTCATGGAACTATGATGTTGCTTTCTCTTATTTGATACATGCTATCTTTGATAAAATAATTAAATGCAATCATACTTTCTTAATAACCCATCGCCTTTCAGATTATCTACAACTGTAATATCAAACAAGCTCTATTTTGTTTACGTTGATGGTCACCATTATCCTGTTTGAGCCCTAATGGTTGCGTTTGTGCATCTCCTCTCCTCCATTGTAGGTGCTGCTAGCAGCCATTTTTTCTCTAGGTTTTCATTTTCCTGTTGTGAGTACTGGAGTCTATTTACCTAAAACAGTAGGAAGTTCAAGATTTTAATAAACCCCTTGATACTATTGCAGTTGTAGTATTTGAAACTAAAATATTGTCATGGTTTAATTAAGCTCTATGAATTCTTTAGCAACCTGTCCCAGCTGTAACATTTGAACATAGAAGACTTTAGGGGTGAAAATAGCCCTCGTGTTCCTGTTGGCAACATGTTACGTTTGCTATGCTTGAAAATAGAATGTTGTAGAGTTTTAAATAATCTCTCTAATTCCGTTGTCAATCTATCTTAGCCGCAAAATTTGAAGTTAATAGAAAATTTTAAAGATTTAATTATCCTGCTTGTTTCTACTGACAATCTATCACAGTTTTAGCATTTGAAAATAATAATAATAAAGCAAGAAGATGGCGATATTTCCAAATTCCAATATTTACTTTCTAATATACTTGGCAACCTGTCACTGTTACATTGTTTAGAGTTGAGGCATTGTACAAAATTAAGTAGCCTCCCTAAAACCTTTGGTAACTTATCACAGCTGCAACTTTTAGATTGCAAAGATGTAGTAAATTAAATAATCGCCCTGATTTCATTGTCAGCCTGTCTTGGCCGTAGCACTTGAACATAATAGGAAGCTTAAAGGTTTATACAATCTTTCTGATTTCATTGTCAACTTGTTACAGCCGCGCACTTGAACATGGTAGGGTGTATAATTTTTTTTAAAAAAAAAACCTCCCTAATATAGTTGGAACCTTTCCAGATGTAGCATTTTTTAGGATCCAACTAAAATGCAGTGTTGCTGGAAACACTCAGCCTTTATTCTTTCATGACTCGTAGGAACCACTAGGTTATCTGACATTTAGCAATGAGGTTTAGGGCATCCTAGGATTGACAACACTGACATGAAGGGTAACCATGCAAACTTTTGATTAATTACATATGTATGCAATAAGGTTACTGATGTGCGAAGTACTTATAACCTCATCCACCAAATCTGCATGACTGAGTGCATCGGCGACACAAATAAAGCTTACAAGGTTAGAAGTGTGATTGCAAAAGCAAGATCATTTGTTCATCTTCAACTCAATAGCTTCTTTCCTTTTGAGTATCATAGTAGCCTAATCAATGTAGAACATGAGTATACTTTAAGATATAGAGATTGAATAGTTAATTTATTTGGAGTTATGCATTGGAAGGTTTATTGTTGAAAGAGTAATTTAACAGTGCATAGTATATTTGATATAATAGGGTATTTTTATTCCAAAGTCGAAGTTTGAAATTTAGAAACGAAACTCTATAACTTAGGAAAATTGAAAACCAAGTTAGGAGATATCTAACTTCTTATACCACATTCATGTACCTATGAGTGTTCATTAAAGATGGTTATTTAGTGATTATTAAATAAAAGGAAGTTTAGTAGGCTTGGATTAAAACCTGAAGTAGGGTAGAAATATCACCCTTATCATAAGGTTAGCTACTAGATAATATGACATATTTCTCTATTGATATACTCTAATTTGTGCTTAGATAGGTTTCAAAAGTATCTATTTTCAAGGATGAATTTGAAAGTAATTTCCTTAAGAGAATTGATTCTCTTGTAGTTACTTAATAGATGACAGGTTAATCTATCATGTATGTCTTTATTTCATTATTGGAATAGTTGTTGCATGACATATCATGTTGGTAAATTGGAAAATTTGGAATGTTTGAGTGTATTCTTGTGGTGAATTTTGTGTGTAATTTTGGAGTTTATGATGAATTTATTTATGGAGGTTGTTTTTGGCTTTGAGTTTGATGTTGATTTTGAGATCAAGTTTTGTTGCCACCTTGTTGGGAAACCCTTGTTTTAGTGATTTATCAGTCTTCCAGAGAAAGGGAAAGAAAGGTGTTGCTTTATTATTGGCCTTCACTTTTGGTTCTTTGTGAACTATTGCTTGTATGACCTATTTGATGTTATGGGTTTAGCCTAGCACTTGAAAATAGTTTCGTTATGAAGATTTTGTGTAGGATGGTGTATGCCTTGCTTAATGCAATTTATCATGTGGCTTTATATGTTGTGCATGGGGGCTTACCCTGATAGTGTCTTTTGAGTTTTGTTGCTCATAAGGGGAGTGGCTTTCAATGGGGGCTGGTACCCGAAAGAGGTCCCAGGGTAACTCATTGGAAGTTTATTAATCAAGTGAAAACGTTAATATTTAATTAGGGTTTTGGATAGAATCACACATTAACAAGATATAAGTGAATGCCTCACTCATGGCTCAAGTGTTTGTATGGGCTTGAGATGAGTTGAGAAGGCCTAGAATGGCAAGATCGTTATCTTGTATTTATGAAAGATAATCGATTCCACATTGGATTGCATGTGGGGTCAGGTTTCGTAAGAGGTCACCAGGGTAACCCAAATTGGGGGTCAGGGCCTAGGAAGATTCGCCAGGGTAACCCATGCAACATTGCGATGACACTCTTCCTTTAACAACCATGTATGCTTTGTTTCCCTCTATGTTATTCTTGGGCCTCTGGAAGCATATGTTGGAAAATTTGTATGTTGATGCTTTATTGGTTATTCCTTATGTTGGGCACATCTTGCGTTGGTTATATCTTGTATTGGAGATTTCCTTATGTTATTGTGGATCTTGTTGTGAAGTCTTGTATCCTTGTTTTGTTTGATGGTTATTGTTGGGGTCCTTCTTGTCATCTCTTAGCATGGAGGGTGGGCCTTCGAGTCCACGTGGTTGGGTGGAACGTGCTATGCACCCCATTGGGTCCCCAATTGTCGATCGAGAAGTGCAAAAATTGTACCTTGCAGTGACTCCTAAATTGATCCTGAGTTGAATCCAGTATTGCAGCTTTGTACTCCTTCATTTCAAATGTATCATTCCATTTTATTGTATCTTCCCCATTCATGTTGGGAAGTGGCATTGTAATATTGTAATCGTTGATTAATGTATTGTCCATGTTCATGATATCTTATGGTTACTGGCGTATACTTACCTTCTTTGTGATGTAATGATGTTGTTGTGAAAAATAATGCAGTCGTGTAAACCCGAGGGATTTGTTATAAGTAGTTCATGTTTAGTTTCATATCATGTGATATATGATTATTATGATGTATGTTAGTACTTTTAAAAAAAAATTGGTGTCATAAATGTTAGATGTATTAGTATCCTTTGGGGTTGCTTGGCAGGGCATTACATCATATATATTTATCCACTTATATTTTACGGATAAAATTCATGCAAGCTGGAAGTTTTTCTTTGCAAAAATCTTGCTGTGAGAAATTCGTTTGGGGGTTTTGATTTTCATTTTCATTTTTTAAATGAAATTGTTTAAATTGAAAAAAAATAAAAAAAATAAATTTTTTATGTGGGGGCTGCCCACAGCCACCCCCCATCCATGGGGGTGTTGGCTATGCAGCGCTCCCCATGGCTAGGGAGGGGCTGCAAGGCAGCCACCACAGGGGCGCGTCCCTTGTTGGGGCTGCGTTGCAGCCAAAGGCCTTTGGCCTTTATTCATTTTAATATAAATTTGCTTTATTAAAAACTTTAGTTTTAATTTAATTTTTATATTATAATATGTATTAATTTTAAATTATATATAAAGTATATATATAATATATATATTTAATGTTTTCTCTTCCTCACATTAAGTGGTAAAATATAAATTTAAAAAAAAAAAATTATGTGATTATTATAATTGAAGGAAAATGATATTTTAAATAAATAGTCATAAATTTAAAAAGAATTGATCTTAACTAATTATTTAAACGTGTATTAAAGACATAATTTGTAGATGTAAAATAATAAGGAATTAAATATGATTAATTGAAATATATAAATTATTAGATATATTTTAATTAATGGGGTTTTAAATTATTAGATATATCTATTTGTAAATAAGCATGTTAATATACTTTGATATTTAATTGTATTGATATTGCACTGGTACTTTACTTTAATAGACGCATTAAGTGATATCATAATCAAATGTATTAAGATGATAATCACCGTGTTATTAGAGGCAAAAGTGGAGTTTAGAAAATTTAATGTTTTATTTGAAATATTGTGTAATGCCCCGTCTAAATAACCTAAGAACGTTGCAATTGTGTTATAAAGGTGTAATAATTTTTTTTTTAAAGTAATAATATTAAGTTAATTAATTGCATACATTCTTAGGTTAAACGACGTTACACTACTTTGAGTTTTCCTTAAGCGACTTAAGTATTTCGCATTGCACTTAATAATTCATAACATAAAGATAACATTGCATAATAATAAAATTTCCATTCAAGAGATAATAAAGTACAAACATGTTTCCATACATTGCATTGATATGATATTACAATACTCATCCATCTGATGAGGTAGTTCAAATAACAAATATGTTTACAATTACATTGATCACCTCTTATACAATTGAGGGATGTTTTAACATTACAAGTACACAATATACAATGATGAAAGTATAAAAGGAATCCATGTGCGAGCTCTCCATCCATGAAGCACTCATTGCAACGAACAAACTGGGGACCCAATGGAGTAAGGTGCACGTTCCACCCAACCATGTGGTACCCGTAGGTCCACCCCCTGTGCTAGGAGATAGTAATAAGGCTACCTAGACCAAATCTACTAACCCTAGACACTAGTACATACACACTAATAGTTACATTGCTTCCAGATTTGACAATTGATTTGAAACACAAACACAAGATTTAACTGTTATTCTAGGTGGAGTGTCATCACAACGATGCAATGGTTACCCTGGTGTTTCTTCCTAGGTCCCGGCCCCCAATCCTTGGGTTACCCTGGTAACCTCTTACGAAACCTGGCCCCTATTGCATACAGTTGCGGAATCGAATGTCCCTTAAGGAAACGAGACAACGATTTGCCATTCCAGGCCTTCTCGACTTATACTCATAACTGTAGTAGCTTATGAGTCATAAACGAGGCATGCATATCTTGTTAAAAGTTTTAGATCTATCTACTGTGTTATTTAGTTTTCACTGACTTACTTAACTAATCGTAAGTTACCCTGACACCACTTTGTGTGTCGGCCCTTAGGACTAGCCACTCCCCTAAACATAACAAGGTTACTAGGTTTTCATGACTAGGGTTTACCATATGCACAATTACATCTCACAATGATAAACAAATCATAATAGTGTCAAACACCACTTTTAATTCTTGCACAAACCCAAGTCAATAAGAAATATTTTGAAAACAATAATACCCCTTTTAACCCAGTTGATCTGGAAGACTTGATTTGTTTTTAGAGACTTTTCCCAAACTTGCCCAATCACAGATTAAAATATCTTAAAGCAAATACATTTCTACCTTTTGGATAAACTAAATCCATTCAACAATAAAGAGAGAAAGAATTAAAACAATTCCACTAAAAATTAAGTTTATTCTCCCCATTTAGTTTAAAATAAAATCTCTAATTGATTTAACTTACAAAAATATCACATTTTAAATTAAATCTAATACATATAGAAATATATATTCTTTAAATTTATAATAACAAACTGACTTTTTTTTAAATATTCATATCAAAATGATTACTTTCAATTAAAATACAAATATTTAATATATATAATATTATAATAATATATATTATATATATATATATAATATAATATAAATATTATATATATATAATATATATATATTATAATGAAAAAATATATATATAAATGAAAGCAAATTTAAATTTCAATTTCAATTTTAAAAACAAAGTACATAAGTTAGGGTTTCGGCTGCTATGCAGCCGACCCTAAAGGGGCCGCAGTGGCGGCGATGACAGCCTATGTGCTGCATGTGAAGGCAGCGCAGGGCTGCCTTCGCAGCCACTGCTGCTCCACAAGGCAGCCGTGGGGAGGCCCCTGCGCCTTCCCCACCGCCCTCTGTGTGGGCAATTTCATACTATGTTTAATTCATTTTTTTTTTAAACAAAATCTTCAGCGATTTTAAAAATCGCGTATTGCATTTTAAATTTATTCAAACGAAATAACTCTGCGAATTTCAATTCGCCTTAACAAAAAAAAAATCAATTCCGTCCACTGCGTTTAATAAAAACGCGTTTTATATTTTTTTTACACAAAAAAAATTTATAAAATAAAACTGACGAATTTTAACGGAATTTCATACGCAATTCTATATAACTTTCATTTAACAAAGGGATTTTTAACAAAACCCTATACAAAATATATACATATAAAAATTTCTCCAATAAATTACATACTTTGACAATATAACTTCTGGCATGGGAATTTTTTTTTTTTTTACAGTATAATAAAAGAACTTCTCTTTTTAATTTCTTTAAGGAAAATCTACAGCAATTTTTTTTAAAACAACATATTCCCATAAGAACAGATAAAATGACAAATTTTCCAAAACATAATTACTAAAATTCAATAACAAAGGATATACTTTTCTCAAACAATCTTTTCAGAAAACAATAAATTAACTTATACAAGAAGAATACATGTGGCTTAAAGTTTGGCTGTAGAAAGAAATCCTTTGTAGCACACAAACCCCCAAAAGCTTCTCCAACCAATGCAAAAGTTCCTCCCACCAAGATCCTTTGAAAAATCTTCCAGAAAGATTCACAATCCCAACAGAGAGATAACAAATCTTAAGAAATATTGGATTTATTTTTACACAGTAAAGAATTTTTTTTTTGCCAGTGCTTAGAAAATTTCCCCGAGGCAATTCAATAACCCCGTGCAAATTCTCGAGATCCTCAATAACCTCCGTAAGAAAATCTCAACAACCTTTTGCAATTATGGCACTCACACACTTGTCGAGAAGTTGTTGAGAAATATCTTCTCCACTTCTCGGCAAATTTTGCCATTTAAAAACTTGCATGCAATTTATTTAATTTATTAAATTTAAAATTTAAAACTCAATTTTCCAATTGCATGCAAATAACTTATTTATTTAATTTAAAATACTAAAAATCAATTCCCAATCACGATTTAATTTTCTAATCTATTTAAACACAATATAATTTATGCACTTAATAATTTAATCTAATTAATTAATTTATTTAATTAAATAGTTAAATCCTTTTAAGACCAACTATTTAACTAAATAAACTAACTAATGTATTAAATAACCAAGTAAATAAATTTCATTCATATTTAAATATTAATTTTATAACAATAAATAAAACACAATAACAAACATTAAAACATAAGCAAATTTACCTTTTAAAAAAAAAGGATTTAACCAATAGAAGCACATTACAACCTATGACTCAAAACTGAAAACTGACAAAGTACTAATACTAAGGTTAGAGACTGGACTAGGATAAACCTAACTACTATCTCCCGTTCAACATTTTCGTTGAGTCTTGACACGTTCAGACCTGATTACATAGGTGGAGTCGATGTCATGTACCTGCAAATCCTGCAACCGAGCAAACAACATGTATACATGTATATATATATATAAAACATTAAACAGGCACACCGTGCGGAGAAAATCACATATATCGCAGGGCACTCGCAAGCAAGTGATGCGATTCTGTTCTCCACACCAATACACTCACAGAAAATTAACTGATAAATGTTGTTAGTCCATCATAAACATGTGCATATCCATAAACAACTGAAAATAACCATCTATGCTAAAACATGTCATGTCAGAAAACAATAATCATCACACAAAGTATCATCATGTCACAGAATAATCCACCATCGCTCAAAACCAGTGATTAAAGTATCCAACAAAACATCGTAAACCTAACAGTATGAGGAAGTATCATCAGAAAACATAAGCATAAACGGAGGGGTACTACATCCTCCCCCCCTAGGATCAGGCTTACTCTTGGAAGCCTGCTAGTAGCTAACAAATAACACATACATATCTAAAATAGGTCTTTCCAAGAAATGAAAGACTAGCCACAAAATCTCTCTGAATCAGTACTCAGTCAACGTCTTGACCCCTGAGGATCAACTCCCGATGTAGATGGACGTGCACGGCTCCCAAAGAACGATGCCGGTCCTCCTTCAAGAACCTCTCCTACTGCACCCTGGTGCTCATCATGGTGGTTACCCACCACGGTAAACACCCTATGTGACCTGCCTGCATCTCCCACTGTAGGCTCTGAAACTGTAGGTCGAGGCCCAAAACTAGTAGAACCTCTCATCGGACACTGCCTAGCTATGTGTCCCTGCTGCCCACATGAATAACATCCTGTACCTGTGCCTCTACCGAATCCTCTGCCACCCGAAGGTGCATTGGATTGTTGTAAACTACCCCTACTGACAATAGGTTGCACACTCTGAGGGCTATAATCTTGCTGTGGTTGTAAGCTAATATTCTTTTGATTTGTCCGTTGCTGTTGCTGCCCACCCTTTTTGGGTGTCTGTTGGTTCTTAGAAGAACCACCTGTCTGTGCCTGTCCACCCCGTGGACTAAAACCTGCTGTAGGAGCACTCCCAATCTGCACTCTTGTG
>VDFB02128046.1:51098-94919 GCA_007258455.2 Sequoia sempervirens
AGGAGAAAAAATTGGAGAAAATCACCAAAAATATCAAACAAAAAGAATGGAAAAATTAAAAAATAAAAATGATGGAATAAAAAAAAGAAGAGAAAATAAAATAAACTATGAAAAAAAGATATCCCTTGACTACTTTAAATATATATTTTTAAATATAAATATACTCTAGTATATAAATTTTATATAAAATAAAATATTAAGTATAAAATAAAATATCTAAAGTTACTTTTACTTTTACTTTACCATTTTTTAAATAAAAATAAATAATCAAGAAAGTGAACTTAAATTTTTTAATAAATTATAATAGAAATATATGTTACAACTTTTTTTTTAAAATGAACTTGAGTTTAAGATTTTTTAAATTAAAAAAAACAAAAATAAATCTAAAATGAAAAGTTAACTTGAGTTTGTCAATAAAAATATATGTTACCACTTTTAAAAAAATAATAGACTTGAGTTTTTTAAGGAATTATAATAGAAACATGTGTCCCCACTTTCATTTGTATTATTTGAGATAATTTTTGTTTTTTTAGAGTTCTTTAGGAGACCCATTTTTTATGTAAATTTCCCCTAATGATGAGTATACATTACAAACTAGTGTAATACTACTTAGTTGGTCTTTTAATTGGACGGGTGAGGAGTGGTGGTCCAAAAATCCTTGATTTTCAAACTCCATTCCTCTAAATAATTTGAAGAACTTGCTAAAGCTTTCTTCAAACTCAACTCCTGTAATCATTGCAGGTGAGGAGTGGTGTCGACAAGGAGGCTATGCAGAGTGTGCAGAGGCATGGAAATCAATAATTTCCTTCCATACAAACTTCGTGAGCTTACATTGCACGGGTGAGGAGTGGTGTCGATAAGGAGGTTGTGCAGAGTGTGCAAAGGCATGGGAATCAATAATTTCCTTCCATACAAACTTCGTGAGCCTAGTCTTTGGGGGGATATTTTTACATGCATGTTTCTTTTTCAGTGCAATAGGAGGAAGATACATAGGGTATCGAGCTAATGTGCAAGGGTTGAAGCAAGGGGTGTGGATATTTTTTTTTGTTTTCTTTGGGGAGGTTGACATTCAGGTAGGTGAAATATACCCAAGAGGTACACAATATGTAGTTCTCGCCCCCTATTTTGTGGAATGAGAAATTCTTGTATTACTGTGTTTGTATTCTATCAATAAGCACTATTCTAGATTCGTGTAATGTTGATACGATTTCCCTAGGAATTGCTTACCATGTAGCTTATTTTGAAGATAATGTATTCCTATTTAAGGTACCCTTTTTTCTCTTACTCAGCCATTGAAGCCATTACCATTGCATACTTTGTGAACTTAAGAAATGCAAATAAATATATGAACCTAGAAATCAAGCTTGAGGGGTTTTATTTGATGAATCCTTTTTCTTGTAATACTTTCCTAATGGTCTTCCTGCACCATCAAGTTGTAAGCCTTAGCAGTTTTAAGTATGGAACACTCCATCATCACACCCCGTTTGTGAGAATAGAGGCATCAACTAGGTTTTGGTTATATGGGAAATGCATTGCATACCGAAGCAACATATCAACGCAACTCAATCCTATGTTACCTTTATCTCTTATGATTTCGCCTGCCAACACCCATATTTTCCTTAATAGCTATTAGATTTAGAGGATTATTGTGTAGAGCCTTGCTTTCTTTGGTTATAATGGCCATCTTGTGTTTTTGTTGCTCGATTTTACTAGAATTTTCTAACATATAGATTGGTTATAGGCCCTTTATGGTTTGTGGTTTGTACACATACACGATTGCACTATTGCATTTATTTATGTAGGCCCTTTTATGGTTTGTGGTTTCTCATTCTCTTGCTTCAACCTCTTGTACCCTCTACTCTTATTCTCATGGAATGTAGTTTTTGTTGGACACTATTTTTTCCTATATTGAACCGTATTGTAATCCCCATCTTAATAACCTAAGAATGTTGCAAAAGTAATATAAAAGTGTAATAATTTTTTTTTTTAAAAGTATTAATATTATGTTAATTAGTTGCATACATTCTTAGGTTAAACGATGTTACACTACTTTGAGTTTTCCTTAAGCGACTTAAGTATTTCGCATTGCACTAATAATTCATAACATAAAATAAACATTGCATAAAGATAAATTTTCCATTCAAGATATAATGAAGTACAAACATTTTTCCATACATTGCATTGATAAGATATTACATTGCTCATCCATCTGATGAGGTAGTTCAAATAATAATTACAATTTTACAAATAATCACCTCTTATACATTTGAGGGATGTTTTCAATTACATGTTTACAATATACAATGATGAAAGTATAAACAAAGTCCATGTGCGAGCCTCCATCCATGAAGCTCTCAATGCAACGAACAAACTGGGGACCCAACGGAGTAAGGTGCACGTTCCACCCAACCATGTGGTACCCGTAGGTCCACCCCCCGTGCTAGGAGATAGTAATAAGGCTACCTAGACCTAATCTACTAACCCTAGACACTAGTACATACAACTATTGGTTACATTGCTTCCAGATTTGACGTTGATTTGAAACACAAACACAAAGGTTTAACTGTTATTCTAGGTGGAGTGTCATCACAACGATGCAATGGTTACCCTGGTGTTTCTTCCTAGGTCCCGGCCCCCAATCCTTGGGTTACCCTGGTAACCTCTTACGAAACCTGGCCCCTATTGCATACAGTTGCGGAATCGAATGTCCCTTAAGGAAACGAGACAACGATTTGCCATTCCAGGCCTTCTCGACTTATACTCATAACTGTAGTAGCTTATGAGTCATAAACGAGGCATGCATATCTTGTTAAAAGTTTTAGATCTATCTACTGTGTTATTTAGTTTTCACTGACTTACTTAACTAATCGTAAGTTACCCTGACACCACTTTGTGTGTCGGCCCTTAGGACTAGCCACTCCCCTAAACATAACAAGGTTACTAGGTTTTCATGACTAGGGTTTACCATATGCACAATTACATCTCACAATGATAAACAAATCATAATAGTGTCAAACACCACTTTTAATTCTTGCACAAACCCAAGTCAATAAGAAATATTTTGAAAACAATAATACCCCTTTTAACCCAGTTGATCTGGAAGACTTGATTTGTTTTTAGAGACTTTTCCCAAACTTGCCCAATCACAGATTAAAATATCTTAAAGCAAATACATTTCTACCTTTTGGATAAACTAAATCCATTCAACAATAAAGAGAGAGAAAGAATTAAAACAATTCCACTAAAAATTAAGTTTATTCTCCCCATTTAGTTTAAAATAAAATCTCTAATTGATTTAACTTACAAAAATATCACATTTTAAATTAAATCTAATACATATAAAAATATATATTCTTTAAATTTATAATAACAAACTGACTTTTTTTTAAATATTCATATCAAAATGATTACTTTCAATTAAAATACAAATATTTAATATATATAATATTATAATAATATATATTATATATATAATATTATAATAATATATATTATATATATAATATAATATAAATATTATATATATATATAATATATATATATATATTATAATGAAAAAATATATATATAAATGAAAGCAAATTTAAATTTAAATTTAAATTTTAAAAACAAAGTACATAAGTTAGGGTTTCGGCTGCTATGCAGCCGACCCTAAAGGGGCCGCAGTGGCGGCGACAGCAGCCTATGTGCTGCCTGTGAAGGCAGCGCAGGGCTGCCTTCGCAGCCACTGCTGCTCCACAAGGCAGCCGTGGGGAGGCCCCTGCGCCTTCCCCACCGCCCTCTGTGTGGGCAGTTTCATACTATGTTTAATTCATTTTTTTTTTTAAACAAAATCTTCAGCGATTTTAAAAATCGCGTATTGCATTTTAAATTTATTCAAACGAAATAACTCTGTGAATTTCAATTCGCCTTAACAAAAAAAAATCAATTCCGTCCACTGCGTTTAATAAAAACGCGTTTTATATTTTTTTTACACAAAAATTTTATAAAATAAAACTGACGAATTTTAACGGAATTTCGTACGCAATTCTATATAACTTTCATTTAACAAAGGGATTTTTAACAAAACCCTATACAAAATATATACATATAAAAATTTCTCCAATAAATTACATACTTTGACAATATAACTTCTGGCATGGGAAATTTTTTTTTTTTTTAAGTATAATAAAAGAACTTCTCTTTTTAATTTCTTTAAAGAAAATCTACAACAAATTTTTTTAAAACAACGTATTCCCGGAAGAACAGATAAAATGACAAATTTTCCAAAACATAATTACTAAAATTCAATAACAAAGGATATACTTTTCTCAAACAATCTTTTCAGAAAACAATAAATTAACTTATACAAGAAGAATACCTGTGGCTTAAAGTTTGGCTGTAGAAAGAAATCCTCTGTAGCACACAAACCCCCAAAAGCTTCTCCAACCAATGCAAAAGTTCCTCCCACCAAGATCCTTTGAAAAATCTTCCAGAAAGATTCACAATCCCAACAGAGAGATAACAAATCTTAAGAAATATTGGATTTATTTTTACACAGTAAAGAATTTTTTTTTTGCCAGTGCTTAGAAAATTTCCCCGAGGCAATTCAATAACCCCGTGCAAATTCTCGAGATCCTCAATAACCTCCGTAAGAAAATCTCAACAACCTTTTGCAATTATGGCACTCACACACTTGTCGAGAAGTTGTTGAGAAATATCTTCTCCACTTCTCGGCAAATTTTGCCATTTAAAAACTTGCATGCAATTTATTTAATTTATTAAATTTAAAATTTAAAACTCAATTTTCCAATTGCATGCAAATAACTTATTTATTTAATTTAAAATACTAAAAATCAATTCCCAATCACGATTTAATTTTCTAATCTATTTAAACACAATATAATTTATGCACTTAATAATTTAATCTAATTAATTAATTTATTTAATTAAATAGTTAAATCCTTTTAAGACCAACTATTTAACTAAATAAACTAACTAATGTATTAAATAACCAAGTAAATAAATTTCATTCATATTTAAATATTAATTTTATAACAATAAATAAAACACAATAACAAACATTAAAACATAAGCAAATTTACCTTTTAAAAAAAAAGGATTTAACCAATAGAAGCACATTACAACCTATGACTCAAAACTGAAAACTGACAAAGTACTAATACTAAGGTTAGAGACTGGACTAGGATAAACCTAACTACTATCTCCCGTTCAACATTTTCGTTGAGTCTTGACACGTTCAGACCTGATTACATAGGTGGAGTCGATGTCATGTACCTGCAAATCCTGCAACCGAGCAAACAACATGTATACATGTATATATATATATAAAACATTAAACAGGCACACCGTGCGGAGAAAATCACATATATCGCAGGGCACTCGCAAGCAAGTGATGCGATTCTGTTCTCCACACCAATACACTCACAGAAAATTAACTGATAAATGTTGTTAGTCCATCATAAACATGTGCATATCCATAAACAACTGAAAATAACCATCTATGCTAAAACATGTCATGTCAGAAAACAATAATCATCACACAAAGTATCATCATGTCACAGAATAATCCACCATCGCTCAAAACCAGTGATTAAAGTATCCAACAAAACATCGTAAACCTAACAGTATGAGGAAGTATCATCAGAAAACATAAGCATAAACGGAGGGGTACTACATCCTCCCCCCCTAGGATCAGGCTTACTCTTGGAAGCCTGCTAGTAGCTAACAAATAACACATACATATCTAAAATAGGTCTTTCCAAGAAATGAAAGACTAGCCACAAAATCTCTCTGAATCAGTACTCAGTCAACGTCTTGACCCCTGAGGATCAACTCCCGATGTAGATGGACGTGCACGGCTCCCAAAGAACGATGCCGGTCCTCCTTCAAGAACCTCTCCTACTGCACCCTGGTGCTCATCATGGTGGTTACCCACCACGGTAAACACCCTATGTGACCTGCCTGCATCTCCCACTGTAGGCTCTGAAACTGTAGGTCGAGGCCCAAAACTAGTAGAACCTCTCATCGGACACTGCCTAGCTATGTGTCCCTGCTGCCCACATGAATAACATCCTGTACCTGTGCCTCTACCGAATCCTCTGCCACCCGAAGGTGCATTGGATTGTTGTAAACTACCCCTACTGACAATAGGTTGCACACTCTGAGGGCTATAATCTTGCTGTGGTTGTAAGCTAATATTCTTTTGATTTGTCCGTTGCTGTTGCTGCCCACCCTTTTTGGGTGTCTGTTGGTTCTTAGAAGAACCACCTGTCTGTGCCTGTCCACCCCGTGGACTAAAACCTGCTGTAGGAGCACTCCCAATCTGCACTCTTGTGTGCCCACCTAAAGCCATAATAAGGTTCTCCTCAACTATGCGAGCCTTCTCCACTACGACTTCCATAGTCTTTGGCTCAAAGACTCAGACACCACCACTGATGCGGGCGTTTAAGCCCCTAATAAAATGTTGTACTAGCATAGGCTCATCATCGCCAATACCAGCATATTGCTTGAGTTCGTAGAACCTACATTCGTATTGCTCTATAGAAAGAGCTAACTGACGTAGATCGTGGAACTCATCAGCCCTATGCTGCCTCCAGTGTTCCGACAGGAACCAAGCTCTGAACCTCTCGAGAAACATCTCCCAAGACACAGATCCAATATCTATGTGGAGCTTCTGCTCCTCTAGGTGCCACCATGTAGAGGCGAATCCTCTCAAGTGCATAATAGCGCATCTGGCACGGGTATTGCTACCATAAGGGTGCATGGCCAAGCATCTACCCAAATCTAGTAGCCAGGTCTCAGCCTCTAATCCTCCACCTGAACCATCAAAGGTAGGAGGGCGTGCTCTCAATAAATCTCTCATGTGACCTGCAATGATAGCATCCTGATGTGTTGTGTCCTCTACCCTCCTAGGAGATCTATCCCTCTCTCTGACAACCTCCTGCTCATCTACCTGTCTAGGTCCAAGACGAGCTAGGACCTCCTCTAGTAAATGACGTATCTGAGAACCCTCTACTACTGACTGTTCAAAATTCTGCCCCTCATTCCTCTGATCCAATTGTTCTGCCTGATCACTGTGATGAGGACTCGGAGGGGGAGTAACCTGAGGGATTGGCCCTCGGCCTCCACCTCGACCTCTACCACGACCCCTTCTTCCTCGCCTAGGCATGTTCCTACACATAACAATTTCGAGTCTTAGATACTATTCAACCAAGGTTATCAGTTGCGACACTACGTACTAGGTCAACCTAATGGGCTCTAGATTACCCAGAGTGTCCAGTGTTTGTAACCTTTGCTCTGATACCAATCTGTAATGCCCCATCTAAATAACCTAAGAACGTTGCAATTGTGTTATAAAGGTGTAATAATTTTTTTTTTAAAGTAATAATATTAAGTTAATTAATTGCATACATTCTTAGGTTAAACGACGTTACACTACTTTGAGTTTTCCTTAAGCGACTTAAGTATTTCGCATTGCACTTAATAATTCATAACATAAAGATAACATTGCATAATAATAATTTTTCCATTCAAGAGATAATAAAGTACAAACATGTTTCCATACATTGCATTGATATGATATTACAATACTCATCCATCTGATGAGGTAGTTCAAATAACAAATACGTTTACAATTACATTGATCACCTCTTATACAATTGAGGGATGTTTTAAAATTACAAGTACACAATATACAATGATGAAAGTATAAAAGGAATCCATGTGTGAGCTCTCCATCCATGAAGCACTCATTGCAACGAACAAACTGGGGACCCAACGGAGTAAGGTGCACGTTCCACCCAACCATGTGGTACCCATAGGTCCACCCCCCGTGCTAGGAGATAGTAATAAGGCTACCTAGACCAAATCTACTAACCCTAGACACTAGTACATACACACTAATAGTTACATTGCTTCCAGATTTGATAATTGATTTGAAACACAAATACAAGATTTAACTGTTATTCTAGGTGGAGTGTCATCACAACGATGTAATGGTTACCCTGGTGTTTCTTCCTAGGTCCCAGCCCCCAATCCTTGGGTTACCCTGGTAACCTCTTACGAAACCTGACCCCTATTGCATACAGTTGCGGAATCGAATGTCCCTTAAGGAAACAAGACAACGATTTGCCATTCCAGGCCTTCTCGACTTATACTCATAACTGTAGTAGCTTATGAGTCATAAACGAGGCATGCATATCTTGTTAAAAGTTTTAGATCTATCTACTGTGTTATTTAGTTTTCACTGACTTACTTAACTAATCGTAAGTTACCTTGACACCACTTTGTGTGTCGGCCCTTATGACTAGCGACTCCCCTAAACATAACAAGGTTACTAGGTTTTCATGACTAGGGTTTACCATATGCACAATTACATCTCACAATGATAAACAAATCATAACAGTGTCAAACACCACTTTTAATTCTTGCACAAACCCAAGTCAATAAGAAATATTTTGAAAACAATAATACCCCTTTTAACCCAGTTGATCTGGAAGACTTGATTTGTTTTTAGAGACTTTTCCCAAACTTGCCCAATCACAGATTAAAATATCTTAAAGCAAATACATTTCTACCTTTTGGATAAACTAAATCCATTCAACAATAAAGAGAGAAAGAATTAAAACAATTCCACTAAAAATTAAGTTTATTCTCCCCATTTAGTTTAAAATAAAATCTCTAATTGATTTAACTTACAAAAATATCACATTTTAAATTAAATCTAATACATATAGAAATATATATTCTTTAAATTTATAATAACAAACTGACTTTTTTTTAAATATTCATATCAAAATGATTACTTTCAATTAAAATACAAATATTTAATATATATAATATTATAATAATATATATTATATATATATATATAATATAATATAAATATTATATATATATAATATATATATATTATAATGAAAAAATATATATATAAATGAAAGCAAATTTAAATTTCAATTTCAATTTTAAAAACAAAGTACATAAGTTAGGGTTTCGGCTGCTATGCAGCCGACCCTAAAGGGGCCGCAGTGGCGGCGATGACAGCCTATGTGCTGCATGTGAAGGCAGCGCAGGGCTGCCTTCGCAGCCACTGCTGCTCCACAAGGCAGCCGTGGGGAGGCCCCTGCGCCTTCCCCACCGCCCTCTGTGTGGGCAATTTCATACTATGTTTAATTCATTTTTTTTTTAAACAAAATCTTCAGCGATTTTAAAAATCGCGTATTGCATTTTAAATTTATTCAAACGAAATAACTCTGCGAATTTCAATTCGCCTTAACAAAAAAAAAATCAATTCCGTCCACTGCGTTTAATAAAAACGCGTTTTATATTTTTTTTACACAAAAAAAATTTATAAAATAAAACTGACGAATTTTAACGGAATTTCATACGCAATTCTATATAACTTTCATTTAACAAAGGGATTTTTAACAAAACCCTATACAAAATATATACATATAAAAATTTCTCCAATAAATTACATACTTTGACAATATAACTTCTGGCATGGGAATTTTTTTTTTTTTTACAGTATAATAAAAGAACTTCTCTTTTTAATTTCTTTAAGGAAAATCTACAGCAATTTTTTTTAAAACAACATATTCCCATAAGAACAGATAAAATGACAAATTTTCCAAAACATAATTACTAAAATTCAATAACAAAGGATATACTTTTCTCAAACAATCTTTTCAGAAAACAATAAATTAACTTATACAAGAAGAATACATGTGGCTTAAAGTTTGGCTGTAGAAAGAAATCCTTTGTAGCACACAAACCCCCAAAAGCTTCTCCAACCAATGCAAAAGTTCCTCCCACCAAGATCCTTTGAAAAATCTTCCAGAAAGATTCACAATCCCAACAGAGAGATAACAAATCTTAAGAAATATTGGATTTTTTTTTACACAGTAAAGAATTTTTTTTTTTGCCAGTGCTCAGAAAATTTCCCCGAGGCAATTCAATAACCCCGTGCAAATTCCCGAGATCCTCAATAACCTCCGTAAGAAAATCTCAACAACCTTTTGCAATTATGGCACTCACACACTTGTCGAGAAGTTGTTGAGAAAATATCTTCTCCACTTCTCGGCAAATTTTGCCATTTAAAAACTTGCATGCAATTTATTTAATTTATTAAATTTAAAATTTAAAACTCAATTTTCCAATTGCATGCAAATAACTTATTTATTTAATTTAAAATACTAAAAATCAATTCCCAATCACGATTTAATTTTCTAATCTATTTAAACACAATATAATTTATGCACTTAATAATTTAATCTAATTAATTAATTTATTTAATTAAATAGTTAAATCCTTTTAAGACCAACTATTTAACTAAATAAACTAACTAATGTATTAAATAACCAAGTAAATAAATTTCATTCATATTTAAATATTAATTTTATAACAATAAATAAAACACAATAACAAACATTAAAACATAAGCAAATTTACATTTAAAAAAAAAGGATTTAACCAACAGAAACACATTACAACCTATGACTCAAAACTGAAAACTGACAAAGTACTAATACTAAGGTTAGAGACTGGACTAGGATAAACCTAACTACTATCTCCCGTTCAACATTTCCGTTGAGTCTTGACACGCTCAGACCTGATTACACAGGTGGAGTCAGTGTCATGTACCTGCAAATCCTGCAACCGAGCAAACAACATGCATATATGTATATATATATAAAACATTAAACAGGCACACCGTGCAGAGAAAATCACAGATATCGCAGGGCACTCGCAAGCGAGTGATGCGATTCTGTTCTCCACACCAATACACTCACAGAAAACTGACTGATAAATGTTGTTAGTCCATCATAAACATGTGCATATCCATAAACAACTGAAAATAACCATCTACGCTAAAACATATCATGTCAGAAAACAATAATCATCACACAAAGTATCATCATGTCACAGAATAATCCACCATCGCTCAAAACTAGTGATCAAAGTATCCAACAAAACATCTTAAACCTAACAGTATGAGGAAGTATCATCAGAAAACATAAGCATAAACGGAGGGGTACTACATATTGATTTTAGTTGATTGGATATCCTATATTGTAATATGGATTAAGTGATTTAATTTAAATATTATTTATTAAAATATCTTGATTTTGAATATAATAGTGAAACTTAGAGATAACGAATGTTTTATTTAAATCAGATGACTTTATTTGTCAAATGTTTGATTTATTTATAATTTGGTTTTGATTATTACGAATAATCGTGACAATGAAATTAAATAGACAGATTTAAAATATAGATTATCTTAAGATGATTTTGTTACGAAATAGAAGCAAAAGTGGATTTTATATTCAGGAATTTATTTAGAACGATGAATTTTAATAGACGAATGATTAATTTAAAAGTGGATTTCGAATAATCAAATGCTTTTACTTTAAAAGTTGATTTTCATTAATATAAGTAATTGGGAAAATGAAATATAATTATTGGTTTTTAACTCCTTAAGTTGTCAACGTACTTTGATTTACTATTAAGTATATTTGTTTTGGAATATAATTGTATTCAAGTAGAGATAAGACTTAGTTGATTTATTTGATGCTAAGATGAAATAAAGACTGAATTATTTAATCTAAATGTTTATTTATTAAAATGTTTTAATTATAAAATACGATTGCGGAACTTAGAGATAATGATTGGTTTAAACTTTAATCAGATGACTTCATTGATTTAAGTGTTGTGATTATGTTATAATTGTGGAATTTAGAAGTTAATGAATGATTTATTTCAGTCAAATGACTTTAATCACTAAGAGGCTTTGAATATGAATTTAATTGTGAACCTTAGAGTAAAATGATTGGTTTTGAAGTATTTCTATGTCGTGAAATGAAATTAGTGTATTTGATTGGTTATTTGCAAGAAATGGAAATTGTGATTGACTAGATTTAGGAAATCCAAACATTAGTTCATTTAACTGCTCGAAATGCTTTTAGTGTGAAATTGTTCTTTCTCGATGTTGGGAGAATAGAGTAAATGTTTGAAGTCTTCTAGATAGGAGTTCATTTATTGGTATGGGTTGAGGTACGTGAGTAAACTTTTGATGTGTCGTGGGAAAATTTGCATAGTGACACCATGTTGTTTCACCCGGTTCTCACAAACGGGGATGATTTGTACCTCCTTGGGAATAGGAGAGGGTTATGTGGTTTGTACCTCCTTTGGAAGGAGTGCAGTTTGTATTATGTTTTCCTTTAGTGTTTGGAGAGGATCTTGACCTTGTTGCCTCCAGTGTTTGGAGTGAGTTTCTTGATTTGTTACCTCCTTGGATTGGTGAGGTCGTACTATCTAGTTACCTATTGTGGTTTTCATTGTGTGTGTTGTCTTAGAAAAGTGGCTTACAATGGGGGCCGACACACAAAGTGGTGTCTGGGATAACCATTTGCAAGTTGGTTAATTCAATGATAACTAAATAAACTTTTAGAAACTTAGGTTGCATCAAACATTAAACAAGATTAATTATGCCTTGCTCATGGACCCAAGGGATTTTTCTAGACTTGGGATGAGATGAGAAGGCCTGGAATGGCAAGATCATCTATCTCGTCTTCATGAGAGGTATTTAATTCTGCATGAGTGAGCATGGGTGTCAGGATTTTGGTAGAGGCTACCAGGATAACCCATGGTGTGGGGGCTGGAGCCTAGGAAGATTCCCAGAGGATATCCCTTAACGAGCTATGCGATGAAAGTCTTCCTAAGTCAACAATTTGTACTTGGTATTTGTGACACTCTTGATCTATTATGTCTGAAAGCAATGTAACCTATGTCATTGTTGTGGGAGTCATACCTAGAATTGTGCGTATGACCATTCATTTCATTGAGATGTGTACTTGTATTTACTTCGTATCAGCTTTTTGTATCCTGTGTCTAGTGGTAGATGGCCTTGTGTGGGAATTCCTTGTTACTATCTCCTAGCACGGAGGGAGTGGGACCTTTGGGTTCCACATGGTCGGGTGGCATGTGCTTCTTAATATGTTGGTTCTTTTTGTTCATTTGGTCGTGATTTCCAGTTGGAGAGCTCGTGGGATTCAGTTTCTTCTCATACCTTATTCCCTTAGTACTTATTGTATTTTCTTACCCCTCATTTGTCATCGAGGTGGAACTTGTAATGTGTAATCTTGCTTATTGGATTTATCTCATTCAAGGAACGAGTGTTGTAATCATGTTGTAAGCTATATTATTGGAATCAAGTGGTATCTCATATTCTTGATGTAAATTATTATGAATGGAATGTATGTGAACATTATTTGTTAAGTAATTACATGGTATGGTTTTATTTCATGTTCCGTGTTTGGTTTAAGTAACATAGTCTCGTAACCTTAGGGGATTGGTTGGCAATAGTTAAGTGAACTTGCATGTTAATTGTTCTTATAAAAATAAAAAATAGTTCATTTGTGTAGTAAATTGCAACTTTCCCTAGGGTTGCATGGCGGGGCATTACATATGGTATCAGAGCCCATGTTTAAACACTGGGCGCTTTGGGATAACGTGGACCCATTAAGCTGTTAGTGGTGTATGTTATACTCTAGGCACAATGAGCCATGGCATTGACCTAGACGCTCTATTCGGTAGTTATGTTTCCCTTTTGAGTTGATATCACTTGTCTACCTAGAAGTTGTTGTGAGGTGGTATAGGTCCAATGGTGTAGAAAGCCAGTGGAAAGGATAGGACCCTCGGTGTAGTGCGCAATGCACCGATATCCTTCCTATTGGAAGAATGCATTATGGAGAATTGTGTAGTGTTTGATTGTGGTGTGCGTTATGTGTGTGGTGGATGAGAACCAATTTTGTTGACTACTTCCGCCCTTTGCACATCTTGTTGATGAATGCTTTGTGAGGGTTAATTAAGCCGTGAACCTACCAAGAAGTGTGTTACGATTGGTCTCCTTCTTGATGTATGGCTTTTTGGTTGTGTAAAAGGAGGTGACCCTTGAGAGGTTCTTGAGTGTGGGTGTAGTGTGATTGTTGGGTGTGTTCCAAGTACTTGTTGGGGCGAGATAGTCATAGAACCTCTTGCCTTGAGTGCCTTAGTATGGTGTTTTAAAGGGTGGAATTTCCCAACCTTGTCTTGTGTTGTGGAGGAATGATGCTCATGTTATTGAAAGCTCTGTTTGACCTTGAGAGTGCTAAGGAGTTCCTTGGGAGTGTAGTCCCTTTTGGAGTCTTGTTGTCTTCCTTCTCTATGCAAGTATCTGATGCGTATTTTCTTGTGCCTCACCTCTTTGTGCAAGTGATTGCTTGATTGACCCTTATGCTGTGTTGGAGTGCTTTTGCATGTAATATTGAATAGAGAATTATGAAATATGATAATAGGAAATGAATGAATATGTTGTTAATTATAGAGATTTGTGCATGCTCTCATGTGGTTGATGCATTGTGTGGAAGTGAGTGTGTGATGATGAAACCATGATTGCATTTGTGTCTATGTTAGAACTGTAAATATCTTGTCTTCTCTCTTTTCTATTGGGTTAACGAAGATACCTATCCTTAAGTGTGTGGGGTATTGACACCCAGGGTATGTTGTATCTTATTGTAGTACCCCTCCATTCTCACCTGGGATGCCCAGGTAGTTGGCTAAGGAATCGGAATCGGAAGATGGGACAAGAGCTGCTAATGGTATTTTATATGTTGTGATTGAATTAATTAAATAAGAGTAATATTGCTTGTTTTAATGTTAGATTTAAATTCTTTTTAAATATTTAAATGATTTTAATTATTTTTGGAAGGCATATATTTCAATTAAATGATAATTAAATATTAAATGTGTTTTAACTATTTTAATCAATTATCTGGTGGAGGATAATTGTTGGAATAGTTTATTTAAATTAAATAAGTAATGTGTTGTGCAAGTAAAGTTGCAAAAATAGAAATTAAAACAATAAAACAAATAAAAGAATGAAAAGATTGTGAGAGCAAATAAGAATACAGATTTGGGTAAAAAGCTGGTTTCTAAAGAATTGTTTTCTTTTATCTTTGATTTTTTTTTTAGAGATTTTGTGAAAGAATGGACAATGTCTTTTATTTAATTAGGAAAATTGTAAGTTTTCAGGGACAGAGTTTTTTGTTACAGAAGTTGCACAGGATATGGGTTGGGTATTTTGAAATTTTAGAGAGGAGATGGGTATCTTTTGCTGTATTCTGAGGAGAGTTATAGAAAGGAATTTTTCAATCTGTTATTGGGTTGCTTTGGAGAGTCTTTCTGAATAAAGAATTGGATTCGAGTTTGAGGGAAAAATTATGTAGAGGATTTGGAAGCACGAACAAGGAGCTCTTCGAAGTCGTCGAAATCAAACGGGCTTCAGCATATTCTCACAAGAAGCGCAGGACTCCAGGTTCCCGTCTCTATCTTTGATTCTCTGAATCTGCAAAATAAACAAAAAAAAACTATGATTTGAATGAATTTGTGTTGCAAATAAACAAAAAGAATCTGTCTGTGACTTATATTTAAAGGATCTCTTGAGATTAGAAAATAAATAAACAAATAGGCCTCCTTGAAAAGAAAACCCATGTGGAAATTAGAAACAACGTTGCAAAAAAACTGAAAAGAAACTCTTCAATCTCTGTTTGGATATATTCAACCTCTCTATTATTTCTGTGGAAAGGAACGACCTTTGTTGTTTTAATGAAATTGAAATATTATTTTTGGAATCAATATGTATTTAAAATTTTGGTGATTCTATTTAGTACACAGAAAATTGTATCCCTGTGTTAGTTTACTGTGTTTATATTTGTGTTATATATATATATATATATTGAATATATATATATATATATCTATATATTTTTATTTTTTATTTATTGAAATCGTTTGTATTGTTTAAAAAAAAAAAAATATTTTCTTTGTCTGTGTTCTCTGGGTTTTCATGACAGGCGTTACAACTTGGTATCAGAGACAAGGTTGCAGCACTGGGATCTTTGGGTAATGTTGCTACCATGTTTAGTTGTGGTGAGTCGTTGTGTCAATATGGATATAGTCCTACCCTTGTGTCATTCGGGTGTAGATGAGCATGTTGAGTCTTAACTTGTTGAGTGTGAGAGTTATGTTGTTCAACATTCTCTTGTGTGTTCTCTTAACTTTGAGTTTGAGTGAGGTCAGGTGACTTTGAAATTAGTCATATTGTCTTATCTTCGTGCATCTTCTCTTTGGGTGTATGTTTGTTGACTTTATTCTAGGTGAATTTTTATTTATTTATTCATTTATTTTATTTTATTTCCTCATTCCACCTCTTTTGACGTATGTGATTTTAAGGCTATGTGCTGAAAATTCATTATAAGTAATGAAGGGTAGAAGTAGAAATAGATAAAAGAATGACTCTAGGGTTATCCTAGATTGGGATTGCATGTATTTTTATTGAATTATACTATATAAGTATAAAAGGAATGTAGTATAGCATAATCATACTGTCAAGTAGTGATCCGTTAAAATAATTATGATGGTTCATTTACGATTGGTGCGAGTGACTTGATCATGTAACATGTATGAAATATGGTTTAGGGTGAATCTCCAAAATTAATTTAACAAACTTATTTTTAGTGTGTGCCTTGCAAAGAACACTTCTTCGTTCTCCTTTTGTTCTGGATGCATAAGTTTTAAGGGAATGCTCTAGGAGTACATTGGTTATTAAATGATTATATATGCTAGTTAATTTTAAGTTTTATGAAAGGAAGTTGTGCATAACAAGTTTAGGAATAAATTTGAGTTTTCAAAATTTTCTTCATAAGTATGAATTCATAGTTGAAGTGATCATATATTATTTGCACCGGTGTATAAGGAAAAATCTTATAGAATGGAAGTTCGTAGAGTGCTAGAAGTGTGGTAAGAATGTTGCATTGTATGAGTGTGATTAGGTGTATGGGTAAAACAATCTCCTATGTATTTTCATGAAGTAAAAATTTAAATATTTTGATTTTATAAGAGTGTTGTACTGGGATGGTGTTTAAAGGCCTTGTGTTGATCAAATAAATGTTTTACCTTAGGAGAAAATGTGATGATGTATGTTCATTTAATAAAATCTTGAGTTAATACAAAATTGATGTGTTGTGGTGTGTGATTGATTGACGATTCTTCTTAATTGTTATTGAATCTAGTATGTAAATAAATGGTAATGTTTTTTGTTGAAAGACAATGCATTTTAACATGTATATGATGTGATTCTATGTTAAGTGCACTCTCCCCTGCAAATGTAAATGATATAACTTGGGAAAAATGTTGTTTCATGACATGAAAATAAAAGTTTATTTATGCGTGTATCAGTATGAATGATGGAAGCAAATAGAAATTACTGAAACTTTGAAATTACCGAAACCCATGTCTGTACTGTGCAAATGGGTTTCGTGTTGTTTTCCGTGCTCTTGAAAAAAATTAAATAAAATAAATGTATTATTTTTTTTGGGTCAGAGGGAAGGTCGTACCGTTCCCCCCTCCCCGTCGCCAGCCAAGGGCTGCGATAGCAGTCCTCGGACTGCTGGCACAGCAGTCCTACGGACTGGCGCAGTAGTCCTTGACTACTGTGCGCAGTCCTACGGACTGGCGTAGTAGTCCTTGACTGCTGCGTGTTAGTAATGGGCAGTGGTTGTTTTTTTTTAAATGTTTATTATTATTTTAAATTTAATTTATATATATATATGTATGTGGGTATATTTATATATATTTTATTTTATTAATGGAATTATAATTATTTAGTTTATTGTTAATTTAGTACATTTTTAAAATGTAATTTTTTGTATTTTATTCAAAAGGGTTAAATAATGTTTTTTTTTTAGGGCGTTATTTTATTATTGGTTATGTTGAACAAATATTTTTAAAACATGAAATTAGCCTTCACTTGAATAGTACGTAGACTATCGTGACAATTGTGTTTGGTCATAATTGAAGTTGAGATGTAATACCCCCATGTTTTGATACTATTTACTACTATTGTGTACTTTTATATGTTAGTGTGATACTGAATTGTGATGGTGATTGATTCATCGATTTGGTGGGTGCGGATGCGTAGTTTAGTTGATTGCTCCAATTGATATTGTTATTATGATTTATGATACTCTGTATGTAGGGTTTGGATTATTTTATTATGTAATGCTTTCTCTCTAATGTTTATATGTCAATGTGATGATTCTATGGTGATGTTATTTGGATTTAGTATTATTTTATAATGCAATGGTTTAATAATTAGTTAGGATGCAGTAGTTAAGTATCATGTTATCTTATGAGCAATTTGGTTAGAAATTGTAGTTTGTCATTGATATTGTAATTGTTAGAATAGATTAGGTGAGAGGACAGTGTAGCATCACTCGTTCATGAGTGCCCTACTACACTGCAATTCCTTCTCACGATAGGATGTTTGATTATATGTATATACATGTGCTACTTGACGTTTATTTGGATGCAGGATTGCAGGATTAAGTCTCAATTCCACCTGCTTCAGCAGGATAGGGCGAGCAATAAATTAACCCAATGGGTAAAAATGTTGAAAAGGGAGTAGGTTTGGAAGCGTCCCCGTCCCAAGTCCGTCGTATGTTGTGAGTCGTTGTGTTATGACTGAAGTTTTCATTCTCGTTGATTGTGTAGTTTGATTGTTGAAGTATTCATTTTATTTATGGTTCATGTTTATTTAATTAACCTTATTTTATAAGATAATTAATTAAAGTTGTCTAGTTGTTTTGATTTAATTGTGTGTTAGTTGAATGTTAAATTTAAATATTTAGTAAATTAAAAAGTGATTTAATTTATTAAAAGAGTAAATAATTATTTTAAATTAATATTGTTGATTATAATTAAATTAAATGAATATTGATGAGGATAATTAAATATTATATTTTTATTAATATTAAATTAGCAAATCTTGCATAGATAATATCTTGATTAAATAAATTATTTTAATTAAAATTTTAGATAAGTGTGCTTTTAAAAGCTGGAAAAAGGACCAATAAGAAGAGAGGCTTTTTGAGAAAAGAAAGCAAAAGGGCTTTATTGATCTTTATTTTTGATTTATTTTTTTATGAGAGAATGAGTCACACACAAAGGTTCTTGCTCTATGGTTTTTGGATCTGGGAAAAGAAAAAATAAAAAATAAAAGAAAAGAAATTTTGTTAAAAACTTTGGGAGAAAATAATTGATTTGAAGATAGATAGATTCGAAATGGGAGCGGCAGGAGGGATCGAGAGGGAACTGCAGGAGGAATTCGAAAAGAGGTTACAGAAGGGATTCTTCTTCAGACAAGGACTCCAGGTATTCTCCTTTTAAGTTATTAATATTCATTGTTCTGTAACAAATCTAGTTGCTAGGTTTTCGAAGATTGATTGAATGAAGTTTTGTGATTTGAGAATTTGTTCGTATGAAACCCTTGTATGTTCTGTTGAAAACATTAGTAAACCCCTGTGAAATTTTATAGTTTCGTAGTGAAATATTTTGTTTTGAAATAAAATTCATCTTTAATTGAAGGTCAAATTTTAAATTCATATCTGTTTTAGAGTTTATTGAAAAATCTTCTAAAAGCCCTCATAAAATTTAATAATGGAAAACAATTGTTTTAAAGTGAAAATTATTATTTTTATTTAATAGTTGGGCTTCTTGTGCACAGATTATTTTAGGTCTATTGAGAAAACAATTTATTTATATAAATTTATGTGTGGAATCTCTTGATTGATATATATATATAAAACTTTCTGGATTTTTTTAAATTATATATATTTATATATTTCAAATTTATGATACTATGAAAAAAAAAGTAAAGTAAAAATTATTTAAGTATATATTTTTATTGGGAATCGTATTCAAAAGAAACAAAATTTAAATTAAATTAAATTACAAATTCATGCTTCGAATTTCGTGTCTTTAATTTGAAAATGAAATTTAAATTAAATTAAATTTAATCGAATTAAAATTTAGTTTTAAAAAAAGAAATACATATGAAAGTTATTGGTGAGTGGGCGTCGTTGTACCGCACCACCCACCGCTGGTCAGTCCATGCATCGCGCACAAGTCCATCAAGCAGCGCAGTCATGGGGGACTGCGGCCTCCCATTTGGGAGGTACGCAGTACCACCAAAGGACTGCGCGTTTTGTTTTAAAAAACAGTTTTAAAATTTAAAATTCTTTTTTTTTGTTTTATGCGTTTGTTTTATAATATGTATTATATATATTAATATATATATATATATATATTATATTATTTAAATATATATATATATATATTAATATATATATTATATATTAATTGTTAATTTTTATAATATGATTAAAAAAGTAGGATTTTTGATAGATGTTTTATTTATTTATTTATTATATATATACCATGCGTATATACATTGGGATTATAAATTTATTATGATAATTTTTACAAGTTATTATAATATAGTGAGATTGAGAAGAGTATGAATAAGCTATGTGATTATAAATAAATTGAATAGTGCAAAGTGATAGTGTAGGTTTGTAAATTAGAAATAAATTGTGTTTTGAGTTTATCAAACTTTCTTGAGATATTGATTTACAATTTTGGTAATTTTATTGAGTTGTTAGCATTGTTCTATGTGTTTTTTTTTTACTCTCGAGATTATTTGTTTTATTTTATTTGAATTTGATATTCTTTAACTTGAGTTTAGGTCATATAGGAAACTTTAGAGTTAACATATCCAGTTATAGCATCCTAAGTTGTGTTTAGAACTTCTAGAGGTGGGGACACTGTGAGTTATATTTGACCTTGCAATTTGATGATTGCACTTTTATGTTGGTTTTGGTGGTGATGTTAATGTACACGTGGATTGTATCATTTGTGAATGTTAAACGTATGATTTTGGGTGAGAGGGTTATGCCTCGCAGTTGATCTAATGTTGGTTCAATTTTTCCTTGTTGATACAATCCTATTGAGTTGGATATTCTTGTGCTGGAGTGTATAGAGAGAGTGGCTCTAGTGGGGGCCAGCACACAAAGGGGATGTCTGGGTAACCACATAGAGTTGTATTAATCAGTGATAACTTAAGTAATAAACCATGGGTGGGAATTAAACACTAATAAGATAATTGTGAAGCCTCGTCCACCTGTTAGTGCTATCATAGACTAAAGGGGACCGAGAAGGCCGTGGTTGGCAAGGTCGTTGCCATGTCTTCTCGAAAGGTTAACGACTCCGCATGAGTAACCCTATGGAGCGACACCTTGAGATAGGTTGTCAGGAGAACCATAGATGGAGGCGACACCTTAACTTGGTTGTCTGGAGAATCCATGTAGAGATGGAGGTGGCACCTTATGATAGGTTGTCAGGATAATCTATGTGAAACCATGCGATGACACTCTCGTCTAGCATTCTATTGGTGTTGATTTACTAAAGTCCTCTGGAAGTGATTTATTGATTTGTCTTTGGTCATTGTTGGAAGTAGTATTTGATATTATGTCTTGAGTTCTAGTGATGTTGTGAGTGTGACTTGTTGTAATGTTCAGAAGTGAATTGTTGTTGTCTTTGGATTTGTCATTGTTGAGTTTTTAAGTGGTCTTTGATGTTAAGTTGTCTGTCTGGAGTTAGTTTTGTGTTATTGTTAGACGTGCTTGGTCGGGGACCCTTCCTTGTCTACTCTTAGCACGGGGGTGGTTGGGTGGAACGTGCTTCGCACCCCGTTTGGTTTCCCTTTCTGTTGCAGATGTATCTTTTATTGCAGGGTTTTTGGCGAATGTTGATGATCCAGTAATTCTTTGTACCAGATGTATGTTATACTTCAGATGTAATGTAATCATTGATGTATTGTCTCCCACATGTGTTGGGATGACCATGTTGTAAATTGTATATGTGGTTATTGGGATGTATGTTCAGACAGTTGTATTTTACTATCATTTGGATGTGATGTATATTCAGGCCTTGTATTTATTCAGGAACTGTCACTTGTAATAGTTGGTTATGTTTTGTTGTATCTATCGAAATATGTAACACTTTATATCTTTATAATCACATGTGTTATCATATGTACTTATGTTATGAATATGGTTATTGTTTAATGGATATTTTAATGATGAAATGGGAATGAATAGATTTACGTAATTGATTAATTTTTTATTATCTTATTGTCGTTGTTATGGGTTAGTATAGTCATGTCACTTCGTGTACCCCATTGGAACTAGTTGTGCTTCATAATACGTTGTTATGTTACAATACTTAAGTAGGTTATTATATTCTTTTAAAAAAAAAAATTGTTCCGTTGTTATTAGTTCCTTTGGGGTTCGCACGGCGGGGCGTGACATGAGATCTTTTAATGATCATATCAATTTAACTCTTGGATCTTTGGTTTTAGAGAGAATTCTTAAATGATTTCACTTGTGGATTTTAGAATTGCCCAACTAAGAAATATCTTGATAAAATAGAGATCATTTTAGATTCTTCCTTATGTGGACTTAGCAGGTATGGTTTATTAAATTAAAATCAATATATTAGTGGTTACTTGGTTTTTTTTATAATAGGCCTGTGTGATATTCATTTATTGTTGGTTTAGAAAATTCATCGTTTAGGTTATGATGTGATAAACCTAGCTTATTATCCATTACCATTACTTGATATACATATGCCAATTAGACTATCTATGAATTCATATTTATTCATTGCAATTATTAATATTGGATCAATAACTGATGGACGATAGTTTTAGATAGCTTTAAGATTCAATTTTATTAACTGCATATATTATGTTAGTCCAATTTATTAGCTATACATGGGTTCTAAAGATGATTGATTTGATATGTTTAAGGGAATGTTAGTGAATAAGAGCTAAGAAATAGTAAAGGATAACATAGTTCAAGTGTAGATTACTGTCTTGATTTTAATTATAAATGTTACTATCACGTAATTCAAATGTTGATATAATATTGTTGAATTCTCATTTTGAATGACCCTTGAAATGTTTTCATACATTAATAGTCAATTTGTATGTTATAAATTGATATCGTTGAATGTTAAGTTTTAGGTATTAGTTTATTGAGTAGTATTTGACTAGTGATAGGGATTTGATATCTATTGTAAGTTTACCTATACTAACTATTTGTTTGTTAACCAAGAATGATGTGAAATCACTATTTTCCTTCACGGTGGATAGCTATAATGAATATAAGTATATGTTTTATCATGAGCTATCTATCTAAAAGGGAATGTTGTTATGCCTTGTGACCTTTCTTGTGCAAGTATGAATAAATATTTGAGTAGGCTATTTTTATTTTATTTTTGCAAGAATATGCTTATCTAGTTCTTTAGCCTTCGGCTTCACCTAAGTGGGTGGCAGCCGCCTGGGAAACTGTCTGGGGTGATGGACCCTAGAAAGGGTTGTATACCCACTCCTCTAGTATGTAATTTTGTATGGGTCACATAATGCTTATGAATAGAGGTTTGAGTTTAGTGTGTATTTGTGGTGTTGTGTTACTTTTGTGTTGGGGTAGATTCCTCCTGGAAAGTCTTATGAGTGAACCCTTGGTTGGTCAGTCAATGAGTTGGAGCAGCTCAAGTTGTCGAACTACGGTGCCTCTGCGAATTATATACGTAGGCAAGGCCATCAAGTGACGAGCTCCCGAGGCATTAGGTCGGGCCCCTAGGACTGTTCTTTTGAGTCTTGTTTGAGTCTTGTCATTTATTTTCTGTAACGTAAAAACTACCATTGATTTATATAGCTTCTCTTAGTGATCATGTGCTAACTATCTTTGATCTGATGTGTGTACCAAGTCATGTAGACCTTGCAGGTATAGGCATTGGGAGAAAGGACTTGTCAATAAAATAGAATGTAAGAGGTATGTTAAGCTGACCTAAGTAAGTAGACTCTATTGCCAAAGTTAGTAAATAACTTCTATCTTTTCTTGTAGCTTGTGTGATCATTGAATATAGCTATAAGTAGTGAGTTGTGTTGTTGTTATCTTTGTTTTCGTTGTTAGTTGTTTGTCAAGTAACCTTGCGTGCCTCAGAGAATTAAGTGTAATAGTGTAATGCAATGTGTTATGTGTTTATGGTTAATGTTCTCGCATGTTCAACTGTATTGTTTTTAAAAAAAAAATTATTTGCTTTGTCTGTGTTCTCTGGGTTTTCATGACGGGCGTTACACTTATGAGAAAATGTTTATGTATTCATGAAGGTTTGTTTTATTAGAATTGAACCTTGGGTAAAGGACCTAAGTCCCCAAGTTGCATTCATAATTATGAAAAAGGTATAGTATAAATAGAAAAATCATTTTGCAGCAAATAAAAGTATAAAGAAAAGGGATTAGTGAAAAAATTGCATGTTAATGATAATTGCATAATAGGTGCATCTTGTTGGTGAGGCCTATAGTCCCCAACATTATTGTTGAGTCTTAGGAGATCATATAGGTGTTAAATTATTGTACCTGGATTCAAAAATGCAAAAGTTAGATGAACGTTGAAATGATAATGTTGCACACCTTGCCTTGAGTAAATGTTGTAATGATATTATATTAGGTGTGGCTTTATGATGATTCTCGATGATGTGTATTGGTACATAGGGCACTATGTATGTTAATCTATGGTTATGTGATTTGGAGATTTGGTGGTGGGATGCTTCACCATGTTGATTGTATAGGTTGATAGTGTGCTTGGTTGTGTTGTGAATAGCACGGGTTGTTATTTGATAATGAGCTATGGAGTGATTCAGTTTTTGAACCATTAATCATGTGTGAACTTATAAAGTTTTGTGCTAGGGGTACTTGCAGGCTTCCAGGAGTAAGCCTGACCCTAGGGGGGGAAGGATGTAATACCCCTCTGTTTTGGATATTTGGATCGACAATGTTCTTTGTATGTCTGATTATGCTTATTATGTGACTGTGAAACTTGGTGATCATTTGATCGTGAATTGATTAGTGATGCGTATGTTATATTGAAATGTGATGACTGTGTCTGAATATGCATTGAATTTGGAACTTGGTTACTTTTGATTGCAATAATTAAACGATGTGAAGCTATATTTTGATGTGATTTTATTCTGATGCCATCTTTATGACATATTTTGGAGTAGCTTAGAAGATATTTGATTAAATGATGTTTTATGCTATTGATCATATCTTTGATGTTATGTGTCAGTTAATGATATTGTATTGGTGAAGGGGATGGGGTTGTATCACTCGTTTGTGAGCGCCCTACAATTCTGAGATTCCCTCTTCACGGTGTGTTTGATCATATCATATATATATTACATGATCGACATGCTCTTTGGTGTAGGTTGACAGGTATATGAAATCAAATCCACCTGGTTTCACAAGTTTGAGCATGTCCATTTACCAACAATAATCGATTGGGAGATAGTAGCTAGGTTTTCCATGCCAAGTCATCACCCTAGTCATAGCATGTTGTCGGGTTGTCGTCGGGGTTAGTTGTTTTAATTTGGCCAATCTCCCCTTGAGTATTTATTTAATTTCAAAGTTTAAAGTTTATTAAATGCTAGGTGTAGTTTAATTTGTGACTAAATATATTTAGTTGCAATGTTGAAATACGATTTATTTTATTGATTTATTTGATTTAATTAATAAAATAATTATTGGGTTATTGATTGATTTGATTAATTAATAAAATTAAATTGAGTTTAATGATTAATTAGATTAATGGTGATTTTAATTAAAATAGTTGGTTTGGTGTTATTATATATTAGTTTCAAATTGAAATTGAAAATGGAAGTTATATTGGATATTTAAAATTTGATTAAAATAAAAGTAAAAAATCCTTGGTTAAATAGTTAGAGTTAAATTAAAATAAATAAATAAATGTTAATGTGTTTTAATTCCACTTTTGTAAAATTGTTGAGAAAATCATTTATTTGCAACTTTGAAATGCTTTTGTTTTAATGAATTTGGAAAATGCATGAAGCTTGAATTAAAAAAATTAGAAATTGGTTTTAGAATTAAAAATTAGAAATATTCCCCACATGTTTTTAAAATATATTTGGTGAGTGGGATTTTTAGGGTTTTTTGACCAATTTGGGAAAAAACCTTATTTTTGGATAATGGAATCTCATCTATGTTTCAATATTTGAATTTGGGGAAAATTTTCTTGGCTATGGTTTTTGCTTGGATTTGTGAAGAGGATGGAGATTCTTGCTTGAGTTGGATCCAAGGAGGAGTTGGAAAACACCATTGTTGAAGGCTACAAGTTTTTTGGAGAAAAATCAGGTTCCTCTTGTTCTTGCTTTGTTTCATTTGAAAATAGTTTAAATCCTTGTTTTGGTTGTTTGAAAATCTTTGTTTGGCTGTGTGAAAATCCTTGAAGTATTGTTTGGATTCAATTAAAACCAATGAAAATTCGTTTCAAAACTAGCAATAGATCTTGGAAGGGATTCAAATGAAAAGATTTAATTTATGTCATTTGGGGAAAACCCAAAAAATTCATCATGTTATTGTGCTTTAAATTTCTTCTTCTCAATCTTCTCCTCAAGAAAAAATTGCCCAATTTGGGTTGTGAAATGATATATTCATTTATATATTTATCCACTTATATTTTATAGATAAAATTCATGCAAGCTGAAAGTTTTTCTTTGCAAAAATCTTGCTGTGAGAAATTCGTTTGGGGGTTTTAATTTCCGTTTTTGTTTTTTAAACGAAATTGTTTAAATTGAAAAAAAATAAAAATTAAATTTTTATGTGGGGGCTGCCCACAGCCACCCCCATCCATAGGGGTGCTGGCTGTGCAACGCTCCCCATGGCTGGGTAGGGGCTACAAGGCAACCACCACAGGGGTTGCGTCCCCTGTGTGAGGCTGCGTAGTAGCCACCACAGGGGAGCGTCCCCTGTTGGGGCTGCATTGCAGCCAAAGGCCTTAGGCCTTTATTTATTTTAATATAAATTTGCTTTATTAAAAACTTTAGTTTTAATTTAATTTTTATATTATAGTATATATTAATTTTAAATTATATATAAAGTATATATATAATACATATATATTTAATGTATATATATTTAATGTTTTCTCTTCCTCACATTAAGTGGTAAAATAGAAATTAAAAAAAAAAGATTATGTGGTTATTATAATTGAAGGAAAATGATATTTTAAATAAATAGTTGTAAATTTTAAAAGAATTGATCTTAACTAATTATTTAAACGTATATTAAAGACATAATTTGTATATGTAAAATGATAAGGAATTAAATATGATTAATTGAAATATATAAATTATTAGATATATTTTAATTAATGGGGTTTTAAATTATTAGATATATCTATTTGTAAATAAGCATGTTAATATACTTTGATATTTAATTGTATTGATATTGCACTGGTACTTTACTTTAATAGACGCATTAAGTGATATCATAATAAAATGTATTAAGATGATAATTGTCATGCTATTAGAGGCAAGAGTGGAGTTTAGAAAATCTAATGTTTTATTTGAAATATTGATTTTAGTTGATTGAATATCCTATATTGTAATATGGATTAAGTGATTTAATTTAAATATTATTTATTAAAATATCTTGATTTTGAATATAATAGTGAAACTTAGAGATAACAAATGTTTTATTTAAATCAAATGACTTTATTTGTCAAATGTTTGATTTATTTATAATTTGGTTTTGATTATTACGGATAATTGTGACGATGAAATTAAATAGACAGATTTAAAATATAGATTATCTTAAAATGATTTTGTTACGAAATAGAAGCAAAAGTGGGTTTTATATGTAGGAATTTATTTAGAACGATGAATTTTAATAGATGAATGATTAATTTAAAAGTGGATTTCGAATAATCAAATGCTTTTACTTTAAAAGTTGATTTTCATTAATATAAGTAATTGGGAAAATGAAATATAATTATTGGTTTTTAACTGAGCCTTAAGTTGTCAACGTACTTTGATTTACTAATAAGTATATTTGTTTTGGAATATAATTGTATTCAAGTAGAGATAAGACTTAGTTGATTTATTTGATGCTAAGATGAAATAAAGACTGAATTATTTAATCTAAATGTTTATTTATTAAAATATTTTAATTATAAAATACGATTGCGGAACTTAGAGATAATGATTGGTTTAAACTTTAATCAGATGACTTCATTGATTTAAGTGTTGTGATTATGTTATAATTGTGGAATTTAGAAGTTAATGCATGATTTATTTCAGTCAAATGACTTTAATCACTAAGAGGCTTTGAATATGAATTTAATTGTGAACCTTAGAGTAAAATGATTAGTTTTGAAGTATTTCTATGTCGTGAAATGAAATTAGAGTGTTTGATTGGTTATTTGCAAGAAATGGAAACTGTGATTGACTGGATTTAGGAAATCCGAACAATAGTTCATTTAACTGCTCAAAATGCTTTTAGTGTGAAATTGTTCTTTCTCGATGTTGGGAGAATAGAGTAAATGTTTGAAGTCTTCCAAATAGGACCAGTTCATTTATTGGTATGGGTTGAGGTACGTGAGTCAACTTTTGATGTGTCATGGGAAAATGTGCATAGTGACACCATGTTGTTTCACCCAATTCTCACAAACGGGGATGATTTGTACCTCCTTGGGAATAGGAGAGGGTTATGTAGTTTGTACCTCCTTTGGAAGGAGTGCAGTTTGTATTCTATTTGCCTCTAGTGTTTGGAGAGGATTTTGACCTTGTTGCCTCCAGTGTTTGGAGAGAGTCTTGACCTTGTTGCCTCTAGTGTTTGGAGTGAGTTTCTTGATTTGTTACCTCCTTGAATTGGTGAGGTCATACTATCTAGGTACCTATTGTGGTTTTCACTGTGTGTGTTGTCTTAGCAAAGTGGTTTGCAATGGGGGCCGACACACAAAGTGGTGTCAGGGATAACCCTTTGCAAGTTGGTTAATTCAATGATAACTAAATAAACTTTTAGAAACTTAGGTTGCATCAAACATTAAACAAGATTAATTATGCCTCACTCATGGACCCAAGGGATTTTTTTAGACTTGGGATGAGATGAGAAGGCCTAGAATGAAAAGATCATCTATCTCTTCTTCATGAGAGGTATTTGATTCTGCATGAGTGAGCATGGGTGTCGGGATTTTGGTAGAGGCCACCAAGATAACCCATGGTGTGGCGGTCAGAGCCTAGGAAGATTTCCAAAGGAAATCCCTTGACAAGCTATGCGATGACAGTCTTCCTAAGTCAAAAATTTGTACTTGGTATTTGTGACACTCTTGATCTATTCTGTCTGAAAGCAATGTAACCTATGTCAGTGTTGTGGGAGTCATACCTAGAATTGTGTGTATGACCATTCATTTCATTGAGATGTGTACTTGTATTTACTTCGTATCAGCTTTGTGTAGCCTGTGTCTAGTGGTAGATGGCCTTGTGTGGGAATTCCTTGTTACTATCTCCTAGCACGGAGGGAGTGGGACCTTTGGGTTCCACATGGTTGGGTGGCACGTGCTTCTTAATCCGTTGTTTCTTCTTTTTGTTCATTTGGTCATGATTTCCAGTTGGAGAGCTTGTGGGATTCAATTTCTTCTCATACCTTATTCCCTTAGTACTTATTGTATTTTATTACCCTTCATTTGTCATCGAGGTGGAACTTGTAATGTGTAATCCTGCTTATTGGATTTATCTCATTCAGGGAATGAGTGTTGTAATCATGTTGTAAGTTATATTATTGGAATCAAGTGGTATCTCATATTCTTGATGTAAATTATTATGAATGGAATGTATGTGAACATTATTTGTTAAGTAATTACATGGTATGGTTTTATTTTATGTTCCGTGTTTGGTTTAAGTAACACAGTCTCGTAACCTTAGGGGATTGGTTAGCAATAGTTAAGTGAACTTGCATGTTAATTTTTCTTATAAAAATAAAAAAATAGTTCATTTGTGTAGTAAATTGCAACTTTCCCTAGGGTTGCGTGGCAGGGCGTTACAATTAAAATCATTTCATTATAAAATAAATCTTTTAATCCATTATATTTAAATATAAATATATATTAAACATATATATAATTATATACTTAATGTATATACATTTATATATATATATATTTATAAAATCCATTTAAAATCCTAACCATTTAAATAATAACCAATTATTTAACAAATAAAAATAAATAAAATAAAATAAAATATAAAATATAATATATAATATATTATATTTATAATAAATAATTATTATATTATATATATAATATATAATATATATTATATATACAATAAATAAATATTATATTATAGATATAATATAAAAATAAATATAATATTATATAAATATAAAAAAAATAAAAAGAAAAGCCCCATTTAGGGCACGCAAGTCAACATTGTTGTGGGTGGGACTGTTATGCAGCCCTCCCCACAGGGCGGCGGCCTGTGTGCTACACACAACCCGCCTCCCATAGGAGTGACGGCTTGTGTGCTTCACACAGTTCGCCTCCCACATGGGTGGCGGCCTATGTGTTACACATGGTCCGCCTCTTCTAAGGCTGGGCGGCGACAGGGATAGCTTCCCTTGCCCCAAACAATTTTCATCAACATTTTTTTTTTAAACACAAAAAATATAATCTCCTCTGTGTGCGAAATTCCCAGAATTTTTCCAAATAAATTTTGAACAAATATTTTCCCATAATGCATACAACTAAATATATATAATATATATATATATATATATATATATATATGCATATTACCTATATATATATATTATATATAAAATTTTACAAAATACAGTCAAATTGAACAAGCTTTCAACAAATTAAACTACAACAAAATAATACTCAAGCATGATTTCATAGTTTCAATTTTTGGATATCCCTAATTTCAAATACAAAAATTTAAATGCTTTCCTTTTGTTTCCTCTTCCATTTTCTATGGTTAAACTTGAAAATTTATGTTGAGAGAGTTTGTTTTTCCACTAGAAATCTAAATTCTTTCAAGATTTTAACATGCTTTTCAAATTTGTTTCCAAGCAAGTTTCAAAATTGAAAATGCAATATTTTCAAAACAAATAAACAAGAGAGAATTTGTGATATGAAGCTTGAAGAAGAAAAGCTGAGCTTCCCGACAAGATAATTTTTCCAAAGCTTTTTCAAAATCTCCAAAATTTTCACCCAAATCTAATAATGCATATCCAAAACAAGAATACCTTTATTTTCCTTTTAACAACAATTTTTTTTCTAAAATGAAATATCTTCCCCAAATTTAGTCAACTTTCCTAAAATATCCCATCCACCATAGTTATTTCCCCTCTATCCATTTTGAGATATTGTTTTGTTTTATTTTTTTAAATTTAAAACTAAAAATTCTTTTCAACATGACTTTATTACTTCTATTTTAAAAGCATTTGAAACTTTTAAAATTTCCTTTTCAAAAGAATTTAAACTTTTACAATTTCTTTTTTCAAAAATAAATTAACACTTTTAATTTCATGCATTTTTTAAAACCACATGAACCATTTAATTTATGCACTCCACAAATAAGTTTAATCAATGAGTTCAACACAATTAATTTAATTAATCAATAAAACAAATCTAAATATTAGATCATTTTATTAATTAAATTAAATTAATTAATAAATTAAATAACATTTCTAGCATTATAACTAGATTAATTTAATAAACAACTTAAATACATAAAGCCATTTATTTACCTTTTTCCAACTTGCAATTAAATAAAATCAAGGAGAGATGAACAACAAAGAAGCAACTTAACCCAACTAAACCCGACGACACACTGTGACTAGGGGGATGATTTGGCACAAAAAACCTAGCTACTATCTCCCAATCGAATACCGTTGGCCAATAGACATGCTCAAACCTATGAAACCAGGTGGAGTCGATGTCTTGTACCTGTCAATTTGCGAACAAAGAGTATATCGAACATGCATATATATAACATAATAAAAACACTATGAAGAGGGAATCGTGGAATCGTAGGGCACTCGCAAGCGAGTGATGCGATCTCATCCCCTTCATCAATACACTCATCATAGACTTATGGTTCCATCATAAACAAATATCTAATGCAATAAAATGTTACGATAACTAATCATCATTACACCAATTAAAACATGTCAAATACAACATCAGATAAGATACATCACATCAAACAAATAGACTATCGCTCTATAGATAGCGATCAAATTGTATACACATGATAAAGTATCTCAATAACTAAAAAACACATCAAAGAAAACAAGGACACACTGTCTAACCAGAAAGCAAAATAGACAGGCATTACAAACCATAAGGTTTTTCATTGTTAGAAGATGTTGATATGGTCTGCAGATTAAAACATACATTATATAGACTCAAACAATCTCCTAGAGCTTGGTATGAAAGATTGGATACATATTTGTTGCAATAGGGATTCAAAAAGGGTACTGCAGATAGCAATATTTACTTAAAGGTTGAGGGAGATCAAATCTTGATTGTGGTTGTGTTTGTTGATGACATAATATTTGGAGGAAATGAAGGCATGTGTAAGAGATTTGTAGAGAAGATGCAAAAAGAGTTTGAGATGTCAATGTTTGGGGAGATGAATTTCTTCCTTGGGTTACAAATCTATTAATAAAAAAAAGGCATTTTCATTTCATAGTCAAAGTATGTCAAGTAAATTTTTGAAGAAGTTTGGAATAAGGGATTCTAAACCATTATTTACTCCCATGGTTATTGGTTGGAAGTTGAGAAAAAGTGATGAATCTCCTAAGACAAATCAGAGCAAGTATAGATCAATGATTGGTGGATTGTTATATTGAACTGCTACTAGACTAGACATCATGCATGCAGTTTTTCTTATGGAAAGGTTTCAAGAAGATCCCAGAGAATCACATGTTGCAGCAATCAAAAGGATATTTAGATATTTGAAGGACACTCCAAATTTTGGTCTATGGTATCCCAGGGGTATTGATTTCTCTTTGAGTGCTTATATAGATGTAGATTGAGCAGGTTGTGCAGATGACAAAAGTACAAGTGGAGGTGCTTTCTTTCTTGGAAGCAGGTTGGTTTCTTGGATGAGTAAGAAGCAAGATTCAGTATCATTATCTACTACAAAGGTAGAATATATTGCTGTAATATCATGTTGCACATAGGTGTTGTGGATGAAGTAGACATTGAAGGATATCAGGGTGTCATATGATGAACCTATTTTTATCTTGTGTGATAATACAAGTGCTATCAATATTTCAAAAAACTTGGTAATGCATTCAGGGAAAAAGTGTATCTCTATCCAATATCACTTTCTAAAAGATAAATTTGTAGAGAATGAGGTGAAGCTAGAGTATGTGCCTACAAAGGATCAAGTTACAAATTTTTTCATAGGCTATTCAAAAAGGTATATTTGAGTATCTCTGATAGAGTTAGGGGATATTACCCTTCCTTTTAATTAGATGCATAAGGATGAGCATTTGTCCAAGAGAGCATTTCAAGATACATTCTTGGTCTTGGACTGATGAGGGATAGCTCTCAAGGGGATTAGGTAGTGGTGTGTTTTAGGTAGTATAGTCAGGGGGAGCATATCTTGTACCCCTAAGGAGTAAGTGGATAGAAAGATCGATAGAGATAAAGTAGTGTGCTGGTGTTTCCTAAAGTGAAGCTTTTAGGTGATTTCAAAGGGAGAAATTTTTTCCCTTTGTTATTGACGTTAAAGCAGGAGTGAGATTGAAGTCTAAAAAACTCCTCAAGTAAGGGGGATAAAATGAAGGAAAGGGAAAGAGAGAGTGAAGTCTGAGAAAGTGGTAGAAGTGTAAGGAATGTCCTAGTTAGGGGGAGAACTATATAAGTATTGGAGTTGTAGAGTTTCTTTTTTTGTTGATTGTTTTTCAGAGCTGTTGTTTCCATGAATGACAAAGGGGGATATTTTTGGTGTTGTCATTAGTGTTGTTATTGATGCCAACCTCCAGTATGGTTAGAGAGATCATTGCACTATGTTGTCATTAGTGTTGTGATTTGATGTCGACCTCTAGTGTGGTCATGTTGAAAAGTGTTTGTGGTATTCAATAGTTGTTTCAAATGTAGATATGTTGAGCAAGTGTTTATGGTGTTGCTAATGCAACTAGCTCACTTGGTTTCCAAGTCCTTTTGAGAAAATTCGAATAAAAGGGTGAGTAGGGTGACAGAGGTATGTTTAGTGTTGTGCTTCACATTTCTTCATGGTTGAAGATGTGTCTATGTGGTTTGGATATGTTGGTCAAAGGTGTTTAGAGGTTCTATATCCAGAGTTTTGAGTTTTGGATCATGCGACAGTGGAAGTTGTGTTTGATAGTGTGTTTCCTATGAAGAAGGTTGTTTGGGAGAAATGAGATTGCTCCACATTTCTCCACATTGAGGTTTCTTGTATTGTAGATTTGGAAACATGCTTAGATTTTTTTATCTACCTTTCTCTAGAGAATTTGGTGTTTAGTTATTTCACAAGGTTGGTGAATGAGATGTATGTATGTGGCAATGTGGTTGGTTGCATAGAATGAAAGTGTTCAATTTTAGGTGGTTGCAGTAATATTGATGAATCTTTTGATGGTGTTGGAATATTCTTGGATGTTGTGGAATTTTTCTATGTAGTCCGTGTGGTATTTCTAGACCTAGAAAGGCGTGCATGTGGTCACTTGTTAGTGTTAGTGTAGGTTTGGTTGACATAGCATGCTAGCACTAATTATGGAGGTTTTTTATTGTTTGTGGATCGTGGTGAAGTGTGTCGATGTAGATTTGGGTCCTAGTTAACCCTTGGTATGGTCCGCCTTCACTTCTTTCCATCATGAAAGTGTTTGGTGCCGACCTATTTATTGGTTGCATGTTTGAGGTGCATATGTTTCATTGTGGCTGACTTGGAGGAGGTTTTTGAGGTTGTGGATGATGTATAATGTAATGCCCCATCTAAATAACCTAAGAATGTTGCAAAAGTGATATAAAAGTGTAATAATTTTTTTTTAAAGTATTAATATTATGTTAATTAGTTGCATACATTCTTAGGTTAAACGACGTTACACTACTTTAAGTTTTCCATAAGCGACTTAAGTATTTTGCATTGCTCCCAATTAAATCATAACATAAAGTAAACATTGCATAATAATTTAAATTCTCATACAAGATATAATAAAGTACAAATACATTTCCATACATTGCATTGATATGATATTACATTGCTCATCCATCTGATGAGGTAGTTCAAATAAAAAATATATTAACAATTACATTGATCACCTCTTATACATTTGAGGGATGTTTTTACATTTCAAATTTTACAATATACAATGATGAAGAAATAAAAGAAGTCCATGTGTGAGCTCTCCATCCATGAAGTGCTCAATGCAACGAACAAACTGGGGACCCAATGGAGTAAGGTGCACATTCCACCCAACCATGTGGTACCCGTAGGTCCACCCCCCGTGCTAGGAGATAGTAATAAGGCTACCTAGACCTAATCTACTAACCCTAGACACTAGTACATACAAACTATTGGTTACATTGCTTCCAGATTTGACATTTGATTTGAAACACAAACACAAGGTTTAACTATTATTCTAGGTGGAGTGTCATCACAACGATGCAATGGTTACCCTGGTGTTTCTTCATAGGTCCCAGCCCCCAATCCTTGGGTTACCCTAGTAACCTCTTACGAAACCCAGCCCCTATTGCATACAGTTGCGGAATCGAATGTCCCTTAAGGAAATGAGACATCGATTTTTCCATTCCAGGCCTTCTCGACTTATACTCATAACTGTAGTAGCTTATGAGTCATAAGCGAGGCATGCATATCTTGTTTAAATGTTTTAAATCTATCTACTGTGTTCTTTAGTTTTCACTGACTTACTTAACTAATTGTAAGTTACCCTGACACCACTTTGTGTGTCAGCCCTTACAACTAGCCACTCCCCTAAGCATAACATGGGAAACTATGTTTTCAAGACTATGGTTTACGAGGTGTACATCTAACCCATACCAATAAAAAGACCAATCACATTATAACGAACAACCTTCAGTGTTCATAATACAGATGTCAACCTCTAAACTGTCAGGACTCTCATTGCAAGTGACTAATACAACCTTAATTTGTTATATATTTCTCCTAAATAGATGGTTAGATATATTACGAATGATATGAAGGCGACTGTCTAACAATGACCTTATAGTTTATTTTTGCTTATGTTATATCATTGTTATTTTACTTAATGAAGAGGTATGTGCATGGGAATTATGGTATGAGATTCAAACTTATAAGATGAATTTGAAATAAGATAATTGTGGTGTCAGAGTAATTAGCTATGTAAATGAATTGTGAATAAAGTTACAAAGATTCGGTTTGCAATTAATGTGGTTTATTATTATATCTAATTGTGCTTAATTATGTTGTGTAGGAAATTAAGTGAGTCGATGTGGGATTAACATTAAAGGAATCAAATATGCAAATAGGAGGATGAATAAATATTTGAATCGTATCAGTATATCTTTGGGAAGTTCTAAGTGTAGCCCTATTTGACTTAGAAGGGTTGATGTTATATTTTTGATTGGGTGATTATGTTTGAGTAGGATCCAATTGTAGGGCATGTGATGTGAGTTTTGGTTGGGGTTGCAACCCTTGGTTAGGATCAAAATTCGTATGAATACTTTTGTGGGTTTTAAAAAGGGATTATTGAGTTAATTTCCTTGGTTTTTGAACAAGAATAGACCCCTAGGACCTATACCTATGGGTTTGGAACCTTTTTGTCATGTGAACTTGTCCTTGGAGTATGAAAAGACCCCTCAAAGGTCCACATTCATGAATGTGATGAATTCAAAAGTATTGGGGCTTGGAAAAAGTGAATTGTCACTCTCAACTCCCCACTCCCCAAAAGTTTTTGGAATTGGCACAAGACTCACACATGTGTGAGCACTTGTGGGGAAGAGTGTAGGTTGGAAGATTCCTATATATCTCCAGAAGATGGAAGATTTGGGCATTGCCCACTTCTCCTCTTGGAGAACTCTAATGGAGATAGTGGAGAATGATCAAGATGGCTTGGCAAAGGAAAGAAGGTTCAAGGAGTTAGCCTCCTCATACAAAGAGATAAGTATTCTCTCCTACTACTATTTCCCTTTTGTTATTGCTGGTAAGGATGTGAAATATGGAATGAGTCATGGTGGAGAATGGAAGGTAGAGAACTTAGATACATTAAGTTTGTGCTATGTTAGTCTTATTTCTTTGTAAAAATGAGAAAAGGCTCCATTTATCATCATGGAGCTAAAATAATTCCTTGCTCGGGGGTATGGCTAGAGCCCATGAGGCTCCATGACGCCATTACGGTAGGGTGGAGAGCAAGCCCCTTTTCAGTTGTATGTCATTCATTATATCTCTTGAAATCTGTTTGTAATATGGAAAGTTGGTGTTTTTCATATAGCATGAAAGAGGATGGAAACAAGCAAATATATGTTATTTTGTTTACAATGATCTTACCTATTCCTCTTAGGAAACATATTTATAATAGGCTTCTTAGCTGACAACCTCCATATTTCTGATTTCATGTAATTCTACAAGAGTCTATTTGATCAGAAATAAGAAATTATGTATGTCTTGTATGATCGGTTCATTTTAAATGAAATTTGTTATTAATAAGCACATAACCCTTATGAAAAGGGGGTTCTATTCTATCTATATACATTTGTTCCTGCAATAATCAAGATGGAAATTATGGTATTTTGCTGCGTTTAGATGTGTATTATAGTTAAAATTCTTGTCGCAGAGATTATGCTCGTGGAAGGAGGTCTAAGTAACAATGAAAACAATGTTCAACAGCTGCACCCCTCATTCGATAAGAACATGTGAATACACTTGAACGTATAAAACTTATATATCCAGTTAAGGGATATCAAAGGTTAAGAATGAACAAGTAAATAGGAACCAGTGAATAAAATAAACTACTTGAGCAGATTGTGAACATATGGTCGATAGAAGAGTATAGATCTCAGATACATTCTAAAGTGATGGGTTTTTCTCAAAACAGAGAAAAGAAAAGGGTAATAAAACTATTCATAATGATAACCAAAGATATAGGGCAGCAGATACAAAATAAACAAATGAAATAGGAAAATTGTGCTGAAGATAGGCTTTGATTCGGCAATGATAAAATATACACGTAAATCCTTGTATTAAAATTTTGTACAATTTTGTGTGCCTCCACGGTGAGTAGGAATCGGGATAGATAAAATCACCTCATGGTAAAACACACAAAAGAAAAAAGAACAAAAAAAAAAGAGAGAATAAAAGCTCAAACAAATCTATTGCCTGCCAGGAGGATATTGGGGCACACTTGTTCGAGCTGCCTTCTGAACATATTTCCTCATACCCCCAGCTATTCATGAAATCCAGTTACTTCGTGCTTCTCTTTACCTCCCTGACTCTAGACCATATTTGGAGGGAATGCTAATTTTAAAGGCGAGCAGAGGTAGAGGAACATCCGCATCGCGTAGACACAGTTGAGCTGTTGCATCAATTCAAAGCTTTGATTATTCCTAACTCTGAGCTTCGCCCAAGTCCCTGCCAGGCACAGTCAAAGGAGTAAGAGTATAAAATTAACTAAGTTGTAGGACTAGGTACACATATTAAATGTGAACTCATCAAGCTATGTCTTGTCATTGGCACAGGTCCCTTTTACCTCTGGTCCTTTGAAGTTTACCCATGCTTGGTCCTCCTATCGCGTCAATGTATGTCAGACATGATCTAAAACATAGATACAATTCATTATAATAGATAAAATAATAGATGAGGGTGAATGTAGTTATTAGGTTTAACGTAAAATCTGTAGTCATCTCGACCAGCACCTCTAACTGGACCTCTTTCCACACGATGCTAATCTTTGTTTAGGCGTATGACTGTACCTAAACAAATTGTTGAAATAAAATAAGTGGGGAACATATTAAGAATAAGACTAAAATACTACACCATATTAGAAATCTCTGCATGACAATTGGGTAACTCCCACGTGTCCATGGTTGTTGGTGCAAGCTTCTATAATGAGTTATCAGACCGCACCCATCTCTGCATAGTTTATCTTGAAACTTTGGCAGGAAATATAGCACTGTTTCAAAGGTTGTAGGTTGTACGTAGATTGCCACTGTATTCATCCATCGCTTGAATAGATGGGGCCAACTGGAATCAGGAAATAAAGTTTAATTCCTAATTCAACGCATTGGAATTATTAATAATAGTTATTTTGGGGAGTTGAGAACTGGCAGACTTTGCTAGCTGTAGAAATCTTGACAGCAGCTAGAAGAACAAGAAACTTAAATGCCACTACCTTGTATTGGATACGCAATCTAAAAGTTGCAACCTGCAACTATTCTTGAGCTGTCCTATGCTAAGATTGAGATAGGGTAATCACAGTTTTCTCATGAGTTTTTGGAATCAAAGATAAAGTTGTTGTCAGATGTTAGATGAGAATGATAGGCGAGAGGAAAGTGCCTCTTCCATTGGCATACAATTTTGGTAACCTAGGATAAATGCCCTTGAAATATGACAATGGCTTTCCTCCTGATATCTACCTCGAGATTCGTGAAGTAACTATCGCCCCCTCCAGTGATTCACTAGGTCACCATAGGTCTCCATCTACTTAGGACGCAGCAATAGTGAATGGGAACGGTTGGCATAAGATTCACGCTTGTAAATTAATAATTAAATTGGGTTCGATGTTCAATGCCTTCTACAAGATTCATATTATAGAAGTAACAAATCTAGTTTCAGCGCTTTATGGCACACTCCAGATATTACTTAATAACTACATAATCTCCTGTCCAACTTGAAACCTAAATTCAATAAAGAATAAATGGTATATGGGTTATACGATGCATGAAATATGGAGAAGACTGGAGGTAACAAGGTTAACTAAAATGTTTAGAGCAAACAGAGTGCAGACCAACTCAAAAATGCCTACGACATGCAAGAAGAGAAGGGTTGACCACGCAGCTGGAACGATGGTTACGACACAGATTACCAAAGTTTCCAACAAAGGTAAGTGTCGATATTAATAGATGATATCTTTAGAATTAAACCAGCCAATAAATCCCAACACAAAGGCTCGGCATCCTTCTATTTGGACATATGAACCTACGGTTTGTAAGGAGAAAAGCTATCAGCTTACAATACAAACAAGGCCCGTGCAGAAGCAAACATAGCTGCCAGACTACCCAAAAATAATTTATACCTCCATTAACATGGTGCCCGAAGACAGGTGAAAGAATCAGTCATCAGGTATCTATGAGATCGCTCCCCAACTTTGTCTGTGCCATTGTTTCAGATCCACAAATACAAATACAAAAAAATAAAAATAAAAAAAAAATTTACATCACACTTATTCCTCTCCACGTTTTCCTCACGACAGTTTAGGGCATCAGAAAAGTCTTTAGATCACGTTATACTCTATTTCATGTTATTTATTCTTACTACCATACAAAAGCATTCTTTTACCTTTTACTTAATAGAAATAATCCATCCTACGTAAGAAAGAATATGATGGGGATAAAAGTTTCAAAGAAAAGAGAGGAAACTTAGAGTAGTTAAGTTATGCTCTAAAGAAAATATTTAGAAGTGTTTTCTTTCTTCTTTTATATGAGTATGGTGTTAAAGGGTAAGAACCAATACTCCTTATTTTATATTTTATAATATTTGGTGCTATTTCATTCTCGGGTTATAAACATCATATATAGTTTTATAATATCAGATATAAGTAAATATTTGTTATATATTATGTTATATTTATTAGAATTGTTAATATTTTTTTTAAAAGAACTAATATTTAGAAGTGTTAATATTCAATAACATATCAAGAGAAATTAGGATATAGTGTTTTGAAAAAAAAAATTAAATAAATAAATAAATAAATAAAAATTATCATATGGTATGGCTAATAATAATAAGAAAATTTATAATACCAATTGCACGAGTTTTGTTATTAATATAGGAATATATCGGAATGAATCTCAAGGTTGTAGTTATGTTGAAAAGTGTAATAGTTTAAATGTTATCTTATCATAATGACAAAAAATAAATAAATGCTAGTGGTGTTATTTCGCTTAATAATAATATTATCATAGTGGCACGAACTCCAACTAGAGTTTAGCAATGTTGGTTTAAAGAAGTCAGTTAGCAATGCTGGTTTAAAATAAGTCACTGCATTACTCTTTCATTGAGGAGGTCCTCAAATTTGTAAATTACAAATAGCATGATCAATGAGTAACTTGAGAGTAGACCATAAGGTGTTCCATCGCCATCCTTGGATGTTAATGACAACATTAGTGCAATAATAATGTTAATATTGAAAAGAAGGATAAAATTGAATCGTCTTGATTGTAATTTTGTGCAAGTAGGAATATTCTAGGGTTGGTATAAAAGGGATGCTAAGAACTTGAGTACTCATAATTAACTAACTTTAGTTATTGTAATGAAGCCTTATTTTCAAAACATACATTCAACATCTTGGAAAACACGAAGTCAAAATATAACTAAATGATAAGATCACCCGTACATCTAAATGGTCATGATAAGAGCTATATATATATATGACTTTATCTCAAAGTGAATCTTGTCAATATGTAACCACATTATGATAAATCTAATAAAGCTTAAAAGACTTTAGTCTACCTAGCGTTCAACTCACATCATGCTAGTAAGTACTTGATATGTTAATTAACTTAATTACAACAAAAAATATATATATATATATATATATATATATATATATATATATATATATTTGTCAAAAATTTAGGCATGACATAAACAAAACCATATACACAATTTGATTTACAAACAATTATCAATTTAACATTCCCAAAATTCCCACTCTCAAAATTCATCTGGAAGACTTTAAAACATAAAATTACATCCTTTCCCTTTTTCCCCATTTAAACACACAACAAAAATCAAATCATCAAATTATATATCTACAATTTGGATTTACTAAATCCATATATCAATCAGTTTGAAAATAAACATATTTGCAAATTGCCTTAATTATAGATCTTTTATTAAACAAGAAAATAACTACTTCCTTTACTCTATCTTGCTGATTTTCACAATTTTACTAAATATAATTCACTATAGTTTTCTCAACCTTTATTTAATATTTTTCTAAAACATCATTATTTTAAAAGAAATAATGTATATAAATATATACAATTTAAATTTCTTTTATTTCCTCATAATTTTACAAAACACAATTATATAATTATTTATATATATATATAATTATAATTTCGAATTCACATTACATACAAATCGAACATTTATAAATGTCAAAAAGTAAACACCAAAAATCGCGTTTTAAATCATATTGAAATGAAATTTTCATTTGATAAAAGTTTATACACAGAAAAAAAATTGGGGAAACCCCTGCGCTTTATGCGTACTAGGGAGGGCCACGGCCCTTAGGGCTGCGGCCAGCAGCCCTCACCAGGGCTGTGCCCAGCAGCCCTGGTGGCTGTTGTACGCAGCCATGGGGGCTGCGGCTCCCAATAAATAGGGTAAGGGGAGGGTTTCGGCCCTCCCTGAACCCTATGCAAATTTTAAAAAAAAATAAAAATCATTAATACAATGCATATCGCGGATTTTTAATCCGTTTTTTTTTTAACATGAATTTTTATGACGAAATTCCACCGGCGGAAGTTTATTCCGTACGGCAGATTTTCATTATAAATAATTTCATAAAAAATTTCCATATATTTTTTCAACATTATATTTAATTTTTTTTTAAAAACAAATAAAATATCAAGAACATAAATACACAGAAAATTCACTATAACAATTCAAGGAAAAGAAGGAAATACTTTTTTTTTTTTTTTTCTTTCTGAATAAATTTGATTTCCAGAATAATTATACAAAATAATAACAATAGATTCCAGTAAAATAAATATTTTTCAACAAGATTCTCCAAAAACCTCTTTTCTCAAAACAACCAAGAACAAATATTTTGCTGTATAATCTGAAAATAAAACTATTTCTTTTAAATTTTCTTTCATGATTTTCCCCTAATCTTGATTCTTGAAATTTGAATAATTAACAGAAGGTTCTACAAAGGAATAAATAAAAAAAACAAGAAGAATACCTAATATCCAGTGTTTGAAGAACAGTCTGTTGAAATGTATCCTCTGCCTGTAGAAAGTAGATCCCAAAAGCTTCTCCAAGAAAATCCCGAGAACCACAAGATATCCAACCAACAATTCTCTAAGGTAAGATAAATTCCACAAAGAAATAACAACCCCAGAGAGGTAACAAATCTTAAGAATATAAAATTTCTTTTTCACAGTAAAGATATTTTGCCAGTCTCCAGAAAATTTCCCTGAGGCAATTCAATAATCTCGTGCAAATTCCCGAGATCCTCAATAACCTCCGTAAGAAAATCTCAACAACCTTTTGCAATTATGGCACTCACACACTTGTCGAGAAGTTGTTGAGAAATATCTTCTCCACTTCTCGGCAAATTTTGCCATTTAAAAACTTGCATGCAATTTATTTAATTTATTTAAATTTAAAATTTGAAAATCAAATCTTCAAACCACATGCATTTTATTTAATTTTTATTTTTCTAATATTCTAATTTATTTAAATAAAATATAATTTATGCACTTAATAATTTAATCTAATTAATTAATTTATTTAATTAAATAGTTAAATCCTTTTAAGACCAACTATTTAACTAATTAAACTAACTAATGTATTAAATAATCAAGTAAATAAATTTCAATTATATTTAAATATTAATTTTATAACAATAAATAAAGCACAATAATTAACATTAAAAATAACCAACATTTACCTTTTTGAAAATGATTTAACCAACAGAAACACAATACAAAACAACCTATGACCCAAACTAAAAACTGACAACGTACTAATACTAAGGTTAGAGATTGGACTAGGATAAACCTAACTACTATCTCCCATTCAACAATT